>RJWT010018720.1:0-18732 GCA_004365215.1 Cuniculus paca
TAAAAATAGGCCCAGTCCTGTCTGTCGTGGGAGCCAGGATTTGGTCAGCGTAAAATTGTCACACACTGCAGCAAATGAGAAGGGTATACAAAGGACAAACCTGGGCTCACAGCTCTCCTTGGGCTCCCTGGGGCTGCAGGATTGTAAGTGTCACCTGGGGAAGGAAGAAAATGTAGACGAGAATCTTGGGCCTCTGGGTGTAGTGAGATTGAGAGATGCATGTTGCCACATAGCTTTGTCTCCCCCACACATTTTTTTTCTGTGCCTGACTCTGGTCCAGTGCTCACTGAGGCAGGAAGAGGCATTCAAGGGGCAGGGGATATTGGGGAGTGACAGTCTCAGGTCTTAGAAGCTGGGACTTTTCTGTCAGCCTCTTCACAAAGAGGCTAAATGCTGGAATTCAAATAACCATTCCAGAAGGTTCCAGAGTCTTTACAGAAGTTCTTGAGCTGTGAATCAAGTTGAGTGTATAGGGATCAGATGGGAGGGTGGGAATATGTCTGTCTTTTGCTTCCACAGTACCTGTGCCAATCTACTCCCCCACCCTCTGTGGAGGTAAAGCTCCCTTGTGTCAACTGGATTGGCTTGGGAGCTGCTCCAGGGACTAGTAAAACACTCTGGGTATGTCTGAGTAGTCATGGAGACGTGAATTTGGGAACTATGTCTGGTTCCCAGTTCCTTCCTCTGGTGCTGTTGCTTTGCTTCCCGGCCACCATGAACTGAGCGGCTTTGTTCCATGAGACCCGCCACCGTGAATTTCTCCCTTGGAGTCAGCTAAACATGAACTGAAATCTCTGAAATCATGAGCCAAATCAACCTCTCCTCCCCTGAGAAACTGGGTGCTGGGCATTGTGTCGCAGCAATGAGAAAGCTGACTAATATACCCTCTATCCCCTCCCACCTGAACCAAGCACACAGAGGATTCTGGGTGGATCCTGCTTCTTTCACACCAAATTCAAGCCTCTGGAGGCCAAGTACCAGCCATGCTGCTCCATCTGGCTGCACTGCTATGGCAGAGACTCCAGAAGCTGTGATGCAGCCGGTTCCTGGCCCTCTCTGCCCTGCCCAGAGCATTCCTCTCCCGTGGGCCTATCTGATGGAAAGCTGGTCCATCTTTGCCATGGTGAGTAAAGCCAGCACTAAGACAGCTTCAGGACGGAGCACTGTGTGGAGACCCTACTTGGGCTGCCAAGGCCTGGACCCTGTGTGTGTGTCTTCCAGTTCTCAGTCCCTTCTGTCTTCTGTAGGGCAACCAGTCTCCTAATTTTATGGGCTTTATGCACTTCATCCTTGTCTTACTAATTTTACTGTCTGGATAGACATAGATGATAGACACATACACATATATGTATAAGTAGTGGTAGGTTATTAAGTTGTGCTTAAGTCTTGAACCTTGAATAAAAGGGTTTTTACTATACATATTCTGCAACTTGGAAGATTCATTTGTGTTGATAGGTCAGGAGGGAAGCATCCTTTTTAGTACTGTATAGTATTCCACAGTGTGAATTTCCCACCATTTGTTTCTGCTACCATTGATGGACATTTAGCTTGTCCCTAATTTTGCTGTGACAATGGTGATATAAATACAGTGCACCCTTGACTTATGAACTCACTTCATTCCCAAGGACCGGTTGTAACTCAAGTTTTTAATTGAAAGCTCAGGCTCCTCTCCACAGCCTTCAAGTTCTCTCTCCTGTACACAGGCAGATTTCAGTACCCTTAGAGCAACACTGGCCCTGGATTTCTCAATTAACTCCATCCAGGAAAGGATGTCTTAATGTTCCTTCCAGAACTCTTTAAGGGTTAAATCTGTGTCTGAGACCATCTGGAAGCACAAGCAGCCTGCACTGAGATCATAACACAAAACTTTGTCCCTAAGTTCAAACTAAATTTCTGGCCATAACTGAAGTTCATAGGTCAGGCTAATTGTAGCTTGAGAGTCCACTCTATTCGTCTCTTGGGGCATTCTTGAGTTCCTTAAAGGTGTGAGTACTAAGAGGGTGTTTTGGTCAGCTTGTACTACTAGAACAAAAGGCCACAAACCAGGTAGCCTAAGCAACAGAAATTATCTCCTCACAGGTCTAGGTTTTAGAAGTCCAAGCTCATGGGGCTATTACGATTGGCTCCTGCTGAGGGCCCTCTTCCTATCTTGTAGACAGCCACTTTCTGCCTGTGTCCTCACAGGGAAGGGAGAGAGAAACAGAAGGTTTCACTTCTTACAAGGCCACCTGTCTCATCACAAGGGCCCCAGCCTCCTAACCTAGTCTAATCATTTCCCAAAGTGCCTATATCCTGCCACTAGGGTGAGAGCAGGGGATTGGGGCTTCAATATATGAATTTGGGGGCACACAACCAGGTCCACAGCCAAGCAGACTTCCTAGCTCATGGTGTATGCACATCCCCAACACAACGAGATGGTGCCAAAGTATTGTTTTAGAAATTGATTCAAATTCATGCTCTGTAACAGCATCTTAACAACCACCTGCTCCTCTGAGAAACGGCCTGAGCTGCTTCATTCACCCACCAGGAAGGAGCTCAGCAGCTACAGAATCAGTGGGCTCTGTAACCTAGGAAGGAGCAAAAACCCCAGAATCGCCTCTTCTCTGTCCCCTCTCAGGAGAAAACGAAGACCCAGTAGGTACTGGAGCCCCGCCCCTGTGCATTTGGAGCTGTGACACCTTCCTATTCCTGGGCCGCAGATGCCAAGTGTGAGTGCTCATCATGGTCTAAGGAAAAGAGATTAAATCATCAAAAAATAATAATCTGTTTGGGGAATTCACTGAGGACTACTTTGATGTCCAGTCAAAGCCAGCAGTGACCAGCGTTTCATAGCAAGGAGTTTGTTTACAGCAAATGAGAATCGATTCCTTACGGTCCAGCAAGTGTTTACTGGGCAGGAGCGAGGTGCCATATTGGACATACTGATGATATAGTTGAGGGGAAAGCGGGTGAAACCAGACTTCTCTGAGTTTCCTTTCAAATGGGTGAATGACAGACAAAAAATGAACCAACTCACAAACCAACCCCTCTTCCAATCCACCTGCCATGAGCAAACTCCTGCCAGAAGCAGAATGTTCCCTCCAAGAGTCTAGGACCTTCTGTGACCTGTTTCTTTTTCCTGTTCCATCCCCTGAATGTGTGTGTGTGTGTGTGCGTGTTCATGCAGTGGGACAGGAAAAAATGGAGGAAGCCATAAGTGGGTGCTGTTTGCACCAAACCCTCTGGGAAAGTTGGAGCTGGGATTTAGAATAATGACAAAGGTAAAGTCCTCCCCGCACATCTCTCTCCCCATCCTTGCACACGCACCACTCAACCTTTTGTATTCATCAACTTTCCTAATGCTAGAACAAGATATCCAACACCCAAAACTTAAAGGTAGGTTTATTTTGGTTCATCGTTTCCAAGAGGCTCAGTCCATGGCCCACTGACTCCAAAGCGGTAACCACATGGTAGAAGGGTCTGGTGGGGAAAAGCTGCTCACATCATGGCCAGGAAACAGACAGGAGGAACCTGGGATGTGAATACTCCCTTCTACCTCATGATCTCAGTGGCCCAACCATTCTTTCCAGGCCCCACTTCCATAAGTGAGATTTTTGGGGACATTTTAGATGTAAACCATAACAACCTATGACCTCAGCCTGGAGGTCATCCCCATTCTTGGGGAACCAACACATGTCACCCAAGGTTGGGCCACTCTGGATAACCTAGGACTCTTTCCCCATCTTTGGATCCATCCCTTCATCACATCTGCAGTGTCTTGGTTGATCACTGAGACCAGTGGCAGGTTCTGAGGAGAACAGGGACAAGATGTGACCTGATTTCTAAATGGCTGTTGGGGTAGAGATAGTGGAAGAGCCGTGAGGGACCCATTGGAATGACCCATGGGATGAAGCAGTAGGGACTGAGAAAAGTTACTGTGGGTGCACTTTAAAGGGAGGACCAACAGGATGTCCTGACAGATTGGACTGGAGGGTGACAGGAAGGAAAGAGCCAGTGTGATTCCTAGAGTTCTGTCAGCACATTGCAGAAGGCGGCTGCTGTTGGATGAGAAAACGCCCCCCGAAAAGGTGGGAGGGATGAAACCAAGACTGTGTCCACCAGCAAAACCATCTTCTGCTCTGTCCTCACAGCCTTTGGGACCTTCTGATTCAATAAAGGATATGAGATATAACTGATTGCATACGGAAACACCAGAACTTATTACAAATGAACACTACCCCCAGAGCTCTCATCTCCGGAAGTCATACACATTGACTGCGTGGTGGCTGCCAAAATATCTTTGGAATCCTTTTCTAGGAATTGGGTTGATTTATAGCCCATCCAAGAAAATCAGCCTTATTGTTTCTCCCCAGAAGGTCACTTGAAACATTTACTTTATAAATCAGATCTGACTCTTCCAAAAAATTGAAACCTTTTTTCCCGGGATGACCATCTGCCACTATGGAGAATAAGCAAATCTCCAGCTGTGGCCCTATCATTGGGAAATCGGCTATGATTCCAGGTAGGACAAATGCTGTTCTTCACCCCAGGACTCCCAGCTGGCAGTGAGGATCCAGGCTGTGCTGAGCTCCAGGTCCCCTGCCCTTGACACTGGGCAAAGATAGAATGGGGACTTTATGATAGCCCAGTGCTTGCCTGGCTAGAAAGACTCAGTGTGATCTGGCTTTAAAACAGTGTCACTTTGTGATTTGTGATCCATGTGGCTTTCTCTTAGGGTCTCTTTCTTCATTCCGGAGGTGAGAAAACCTTCTGAACCTAGTTTGCTCATTTTCAAAAGGCAGGCAATGACTATCCCCCTTCCCAACGGGGCCATTGGGAGGAGGAACTTGGCTATTGCCTACAGAGAACCTCACACAGTGTGCATGCAGCTTTTAAGTGACCTGGGCTCGTTGCTGTCCTCCGCCCACCCATGGGATCACAGTTACTAGAGCACGGCTCACCTTTCGCTTTTCCTAGAGGAACCTGCTTCCAGGCTCCGGCTGATACTGCAGAATCTCCTCACCCTTGTCTGGTTTTCCCCAGATTCCCTCTGAGCACCTCTGTAGCCTGGCTGGTTGCGGGGTTGGGTGGCCACCCTGCCGCATCTCGTCTCCTCTGACTGCAGGCAGACAATCCTCCCCAATCCAGCACCTCTGTTTCCTTCCTGCTGCCGTTTACTTGTCAGCTGCTGCTTGGACTTCGTCTCCACAAAGCAGCACAGACTTCGCTGCTCAAGGTGAGACACTGCTGGCTGTCCAGGAGGAGTGATGAGACCTGCCTGTGTCAGGCCACGGGCTCCTCCCTCTCCGGCAAGTTTCCCATTAACCTGGAAAACAGACATCAGTGGTGCCGAAGGACTTTTGTTCCTTCAAGGGAATTTTAGGGACATTTTAATAGGGGTTTCTGAAGTCCACGGTTCACACTTAAAATGTGATTCAGTAGCAGACTGGTGGTTTGAAATTTTTGTCCAATGCGGGGAGAGAGTTTTGGCCAAAATGTCTTCTAGAAAGACACACACATGCCTGCATGCACAGATTAGAAAATCACCTTCCATCTAAGGCTGGGGATTTAGCTCAGCGGCATAAGCACCTGCCTGGCAAGCGCAAGGTTGTAAGTTCGATCCCAGGTACCAAAAAAAGAGAAAAAAAATCGCCTCCCATTCACTCCTTGGAACACAGGTTAGACTGGACCCTCAAGACAGCTTGAGGGTCTTCTCCATCCCCCTTCTTCCTCCTTTCTCCTGCTCCCCTAACCCTTAAAAATTCACATGCCCTGGTTGATCTGCTCATTGTCCACATTAGGTAAGAAATGGATTTAAAAGCATCTTGCTCTGTGCTTGGTCCATAATAGTCAGTTTGTGAGTAATTGGTTAATTTTTTTCCATTCCCCCACATCTGCACACCAAAACAGTAAAATAGGGATCCCCACCCAGATCCCCACCTGCCCCACTGCTAACCCTCCAGGACCATGCCGGTCCTCATCCTACAGAGCCTTCAACCCATCTCAGTACAGCTGTGATGGCCTAGCCATGCTTGTCTTTCTTCCCGAGGCTCTGGACTTTGTAGAAACTTCCAACCCCTCGATTTGACAAATGACTTTCTGCGTGGAGGGGGTTTTACATTTACTACGCATCATGAGAGACATCAGAGCTATGCTCAGGAGATCAAATGGTTTCTTCGGCTAAGAATGTAAGCTTTGTCCCTATTAATATCTTTCCAACAAAGCCTGGGCTCCCCACCCCCAGCGACTCTATGATCTCAGTTTATTAATGCCGCCAACCTCCCCCGTTTGCTGCCCCTGCCGCAGACTGGGTCCCAGCCCAAGGTCCGCCCTCCACACACACACACACACACACGCCCCGCCTTGGCAAGGTTGCACAGGGGAAAAAACTCTCTGTCATCATAAATCGTAAAATCAAACAACCAAACTGCATCTCCAGGGAAATAAATTCTGAAGAGTTAAGGAGGGAAAAGAGAGGGCTATGATTATTTTAATCCTATTCCAGATGCTCGAGTCCGCTCTCTAAACAAAACCTGAATTAACTGTGAGCCTTAGTCAAAAAGATAATAACCGCATAAGGCTGTAGACAATGTTGGGCAGATAGTAGATGCTCAGTTAACGTTTATGTAAAAATAAATGAGTGGGTACACACAACCGCTCTGTGGGCCATGCTCGGAATCAGGACCTGGCCTGGCCAGACAAGATGGCTCGTTGTGATGGAAGTCCCCATAGTGACCCCGGTGCCCTGCTTTTCAAATCACCTTCACGCTTATTAGCTAGTTTGATTCATGCAGCAACTGAATCTTGCATTTGGCCTTGAGAGGATGCACCTCTGTGAAAGTTTCAAAGAAGGGACTCAGGCGCGCGCGCGCACACACACACACACACACACACACACACAGAGAAAAGTTGTTCTCACAATAATTGTTAACTATTGAAAGATTCCAAAACCTCTGAGTATACAAAGGCATGCTGATTCTTTACCAAAACTGGAATGAATTAAAATCTCAAACTCTTCTTTACCACCCCTCACAGGTGTCATTGAGGATGGACACCTCAGCCCCAAAGGTCAAAAGGGCAAATGCGGGAGCCAGAGAAGCTCCCTGGTGTTCAGCCACTCCAACCCTGGGGCCCATGACAAAATCATGGGCTCCCTGGGCCGCCTCCTATGCATTTACAAGGTGGGGAGGAGATGGCTGGTGCCTACCCTATGTGCCAAGATTCCTGAGTGAATAAAAACAGACAAGATAAGAAGGATCTCAAAGAACAGGAGTGGATGTGCACGTACCCGCGGCAGTAGGGAAAGGACAGGCAGCATAGGGTGAGCCACGATGTTCGGTACCAAAATAGCATGAGGTGACAGGAGTAAGAATGATCGGGCCATCTCAGGCCTGTGCTGTGGTCACAGACACCCTGCTGCAGGATTGGGCTCACTGTAGGCCCAGATGCTCGGCTATCTGGGTGATCCCAGAGATAAGAGGAGGCCACTAGCTGAGTGACCTGGAGCTGTCCCCTGCCTCCCAGCTCCTCTACTCCCTTCCAGGCCTATGGGCTCCAACTTCTCCCTCTTGGAGGCCACGTCAGAAGCAGACAGGTACTGGGGCCTGGCACACAGGTGCTACTCTGATGTAGCTTTCCACTCTCAAGACCCTCTGGGGGCCAGGGGCTTCCTCACTGTTCCCAGTTTGCGTTTTTCTCAAGTTCTGCTTCATTGCTCATGGTTTCCTCCCACAGGCCTCGCTGTGGCTCACCAGGAGCCTTGGAAAGTCGCATGCATGCTGTGGAGCAAATGGCTCTGCCTCCTCCGTCCCCTGCTGGCGGAAGTGGTGCCCAGAGGACCACACCCCTGGTGGGTAGCTTGGAGCTTCTGATCCACACACCAGCTCTGGACCTTGAAGTGCCCAGCTGCACCCTAAGCAAAAGAGTGAACAGGCAGAAGCTCCTGCGCAGCTTTCCTACGTACATTTCAGCCCTCTTCCCCCCAACAAGGCTCAGACCACAAAAAATGTGCCACACCAGGTGCCCAGCCCAACCATATCCTCCCATCAAAACCACCTCCTGGAGCCCCAGGAGCCAGACAGGACATAGATGTCATCACATCCAGAGGCCCACCAGATCCACAAGCCCCAGCTGCTCTCCCAAGGTAATAACGGAGTCCTGGAGGTGTTCTCGGCGATGAGTGTGTCCTTCTGCGCTCTCTGCCTTGGTGGAATGTTATCAGTGCAGCATGGTCTCTCTCTTAGCTAGTGCTGATAAAAGTCCTCATGAGCAGTTTGTAGTTTGAGATGCCCAGTGCTTATTTTTTGACCAATACTGCTTGTGGCAAATTTATTTTGTCTACAAAGTACTTCCAGGAAAAAATAGCTCCTTAGAGGTAAGTAGGTAGAAAGCCTCCTGTTTCACAGAGAATAACAGAGTCCCAGGACTTGGCTCTCTCCCAACCCACAGGACCACTATGACTCAAGAGCAAGAAGCCAACCCTGGGGTCCGGCCTCTACTGCAGCACCGCAAGCCACGTGTGTGACCCTTGCTATCCTCGTTAGTCAACTACCAAACCAAGAAACTACTGTCCAAGTTCCATGCCAACAGTGAGGCAGCCCTGGACCCCAGAGGGTCTTGAGAGTGGAAAGCTACATCTGGGCAGCACCTCTGTGTGCCAGGCCCCAGTACCTGTCTGCTTCTGACATGGCCTCCAGGAGGGAGAAGTTTGAGCCCATAGGCCTGGAAGGGAGTAGAGGAGCTGGGAGGCAGGGGACATCAAAGGTCCCTCTGGAACTCTGCTGTCCAACAGGTCACTTCTAGACACATGTAACTATGCAAATTTAAATGAGTCCAATTAAATTTAAGATTCAGTTTCACACCTGGCATGGTAGCGTACGCCTATAATCTCAGCACTCTGGGAGGCTGAGGCGGGAGAATGGCAAACACCTGGGCAACCTACCGATTTAGCAAGACCCTGTTTCAAAATTTAAAAAGTTTTTAGAGGTTCGGGGGTGTACCTCAATGCAAAGGCCCTGGATTCAATTTCTAATACTAGAGAAAAAATAAATCCGCCAGTGATAGTAGCCACATCTCAGGTGCTAAGGAGTCGCCTGTGGCTGTTACAGATATGGGTCATGTCTGTCACCACAGGAAGTCCTGCTGGAAAGACTGCCTTAGACATGGTGACCCTAACAAAGGGTCTGGGCTATGGACTGAATGGGGCACAGAGGTGCTGTTCATGTCTCCACCTGGATTTATGGTCTGTGGGTCCCCAAAGACCCAACAGAAGACTATTTCTGGTCCCAATTCCTGGAGTCAATTGGAGCCACAGATAATCCCTGCTGGTCAGGGAAGGGGACACCAGGAAAAAGTCTAAAGCACCAGTTCCTCCCTAGACTGGCCCTGTGGTCTCCATGATCCAAACATCTCACCCTGAGCGCTGATGAGTTCCTGTGGTGCTGTGGTGGGGTCAGGAGGACAGTCCTACTCTGTGCCGCCTTAGCCTCACTGGGTGCAAGCAGTGCGCAGCCCCCTGACTGGCCCCTAATCCCCCTCTCAGGCTCTCTTGGAGTCCCAGACCTCCTTGCTGCCCATCTTTAGCTCTCACACCTCCCTGGATGTGTGTCTTATTTTTCTTGGGTGTGTGTGCATTTAGAGAAGTTTGCATTTGGAGAATTTTTCCCCGTTGTCAAGAGAGTAGAGGACAGGTAGGGGAGTCACCTCAGCCAACCTCACAGTGGGTGCTGCATAGTGGAGAGGAGAGCTCTGCAGGTGCCTGCCACAGCCTGGGGCCTCTTTTCTGTGCTCCACACTGGAGTCCAGCAGAGGGGGGTGTTGTACAGAGACGGTGTCCTGCCGGCGTCCCGCTGTCTGGGCTTTGACCAGGCGCTGCTGGTCACAGGCTCAGAGGGGAGGCCATGTGTCTGCCCATTCTCACTGCACCCCAACCTCTCCCCACGTGCAGGGCCCCTGGAGGCCACTGCTAACAGCTCTGGACAGGCACAGGAAAGCCTGAGTACTCTTTCTGTGCATTTAACCCTAATGAATTTTCCCTTCCCGTTTCCAAATTACAAAATTGAAGCTATTTTCTCAGGTGCCTTATTTAGCAGCTGTCAAAAGCTGGATTCTGGCAAGATCCACAAATTTGAAGCAACTCAGGGTCCCAGATGGGTTTCCCCTGCTCAGCCTCCTTCTTCCCTCTCTGAGCAAAGCAGTGCTCCTACCTCAGTGAAGAATGTTTGGAAGGAAACAGAAACGTGATTTCTGTTCCCTTGACTAACTGCTTTATTGTCCTTCTCACATTGACAAGGACACTCTTAAATCCTCCTCCCTGGATAAAAGCTGATGGGCAGCCAGGGTCCACAATCTCTCTCCAACTCCTGAAAGCAAGGCCTGCCCAGCCTCGGCACAGCTCAGAGCTTAGAGTTCTTTAGAATTTCCAGCTCCTGTGATTTCTCCCTCAGTCCTTCGGAGGTAACGTGAGAGTAAAGTGTGCAGGAAAAGCCTGGCTGTGGGCACCCACTGTGGAGGTTCAGGGGTTGCACGGGGAGCTTTTTCACACCAGGCTCTTGCCCTTGTCATTGTCCCCCTGGAGGCACAGGGGGTTGGGGGTTTCAGAAGCTCAGACTGGATGAAACTCACCAAAGAGCCCCATGCCAGTCTTTTTTGCCCCAGCTCTGGACGGATCAGGTAGCAGGGAGCCAAGCACGGAAACCCCTGGTAGTCACACCTTGGGTGGAAATCAGAGGCACCTGTCCTGGTGGGTAAAGGTGTGTGAGGCAGCTGGGCCACCACGTCGAAGCAAGCAAAGAAAGCATGTGTTGTAGGTAGAAGGGACTTTGCTCCCCAAGGTGGTTCTCTGGCCTGAATGGACAAAGGTGCAAGAAATGGGGAACTTCTCAAGCAAAATAAGGTGTATTTGCAGAAGGTCTACCTGAGTGAGAATTTTCAAAATATTTTTTAAAGCTCTGAACTGTTTGGAGAATGCAGCCACAGTGTATACAGAAATAAATGCCTGTGTTCATTTGCAGAGCTGGGGTAGGGAAGCATCCAGACTTTGGGGCTGGACATTGGTTCAATTCCCAGCCCCACACCTTGTGTTGGAATCACCTCGGACAAATCGCTGAGACCCATGGGACCTCCATTTTATCATCTCTAAAATGTGACAGAGCCTACTTTCCTTTTCTAGCTTAGTGGAAAGTGCAAGCAAAACACTGTGTGTAAAAGCCATGCACACCAAGCCTGGTGTAGAGCAAGCACTCACTAGCTAGATGCCAGCACCTGCCAAGACTTTGCTCATGAAACCATAGCACAGTCTTCTTCCGAGTTTAGAGATAGGGATATAAAAACCATGTTCTCTCTCCACAAACTGATCATGACTAAAATCTGAATGCCCTGAGACTGGAGACAATACAGAGAGGTGTGGAGGTAGGGAAAGTACTTGCCCCTGGAATTGGGGATTTGTATTGTACCTGGCAGACCCTGTGCATTGTGCATTTGGAGCCACATATGAGTATAAATGCCACAAGGCTAATAAACCAAAACCCAAATAATTCTCAGATGCAAGGTATTAAGACTCTGTGAAAACACCCCTTTCCCACTCCCAACTCAAATTGAATGAGAGATCATGTCTGTCCTCATTCTAGGTTTCACCATCAAGGTGCCCCGAAAAGTCCTGCTGGAGGGATGTTGCAGAGAGTGGGAGCACGTGCTGGCTAAGCATCAGTCCTGGGGCACCGCCCAGCTGGCTGCGCTGCTGTCCCCACTTGACTCCTAGGAGTACTCAAGTTCATGGCCAGTGAGTGATCCAGCAGCTCCAACCTCAGGCCCCTGCTACTGCTGGTGAGTTACATTGTCATGCAAGTCCCTTGAGTCCAAGCACATGAAAAGCACAGTATATAAAAGTTTTTAGGAAAGAAGGGAGAATGTCATTTCTATGTCTGAGAACCTCAAGAGAGATTTGAAATGAGCTATGATCCATATCCCAAGAGGTCAAGATCTTGCCCAGTAATCCATTTTTGCTACCAACCATTGAAGAGTGAGTGGGTGTAATCCTTTAACTCATTAAGTGTTCATTAAGCACTTGTGTGCCAGACTCTGGAGACTCAAAAAGGAACTGGACCTAGGCCCAGCCTCCCAAGACCTCACCAAGGTGCAGGGGAGACCAACGAGATGGAGACAAGTGCCATGCAAGTTGCACAAGGGTGTCATGGAGCCCCCGGGGGGAAGGGCCAGGGCAGCCAATGATAAGCAGTTCTGACCAGAACCAAATGGGGCAGGTAGCATGTCCTGGGGCCTGGGAGAGCTTGGGGGACTGGTAAAAGGGCAGGAAAGTGAGCCTGGACCCTGTGACAAAGGCTCTGCAGTGGGAGTCATAAGGGGCTGTGGCATCCCCTAGGTGGACAGCCTCATTCCAAAGCCCACCTTCTTCCCCTACTTCACAATTTGAGTAATGGTTGCATATGGCACCTGGATTAAAAGTGCATGAAGTCCAAATCCCATGGCACAATTCTCACTGGATTTGTAAGATCAAAATTTAGGTTATTCTGCAACCAGAAAAGATCTGTGGGCATCCCAGGAAGTTTCTCTCTGTGTTCTTCTTGCAGAAGGCCCAGCCAGGCCAGGTCTCTAAGAAAGCAGAGGCCAGGGTACCCTCTGATAAAATCAGACTATGAAGAGCAACCTGTGTCCCCACGGCCTCTGTCATGCTGTGAGTCAATGGCTTCTCGCTGGGCACTCAAGGTGTGGACAACTTGAAGTGCTAGGTTAGTAACAACTCTCACAAACAAAATGGGAGGAAGAGAATGCAGAAAAATGCCCAGACATTACACTGAGCTCTGTTCTCTAAGTCAGCAACTCTAAGTGTAAGTGCTGGTTGTGAGCTGCTTGATCTCATCAACAGGCAGACCCAAAGTCAGCTCAGCCCCACCCTTACGTAGGATTTGAGAGGCGTCAAGAAACCTGCCCTCAGTGACAGCATACCAATGAATCGTTCACATTTTAAGTGAAGATAGTGGGAGTCTGGGGTTTTGTTTGTTTGGCTTTTTTTTTTTAAAGCAGTAGAAACCCTCAAGTGAAATTTTGCAGAGTACTGTATAGATCATAAGAGCAAAATCTTAAGAGTGTTTACATGTGCCACAAGCATTAACCCCTTTAGTCCGATACCAGACCTAGAAGACAGTGTACCCTGCCTGTTCATACTTTACAAGCGATGCCTAAAATAACATGTCCAACATCTCACAGCCAGTAAGTGATGGAACTGAGGTCCAATTTGGTAGTCGGACTCCAAAGCCCACCTTCTCACTGTGGGGCTCCCAGGTAAAAGACCAATAAAAGCAGACAGACTCTATGGAGCCTGGGTAGAGGGTGGTCTTCCTAGCTGATGGGGAGATGCTTAAGTCCACACACATCTATGCATGCTTATGGCTCCATGAAATAGTTCTGAAGCTACCAGGTTGAGACATTTGCTGCCAAAGGTCCCCTTAAAATAGCTCTCCTTTTTGGGAGAGTCACAACTTAGGGTATCAGTAGGAATGCATTTTTGAAGTCTGGTTTCTTGAGAGAATAGGACATAGGACAGAAGAAGGTCACAAAGGAAAACCCTGGTGGCAACTCTTCTGGGCACCAAGCACCAGACAGTGGGGTAACCCCTGGTGAGGCATAGCATGGCTAGAGTGAAAGAGTGGGTGGAGAGAAGTCTGGTGTGACAGAGTCGGGGCTCCCCAGGAGGTGTGACACTCAGGTTTTCAGTTTCTATCCTGATAAGACATTTTGCAATTTTCACAATCACAGAACAGATACAGCCATGACTCATATCTCACAATCTGCCTATGATCAAGACTCTGATAATGGTGCGTTTCCCAGGGATGAGGGGACAGCAGGTGGAGTGTTTGGCCCAAGGGGAATGAGGGACACACAGTGCCCTTACCTGTTTCTCAATGCCAGTGATTTACATGGTGTAACAGTCTCCAAGAACTGGGGAGCATGAGCCCCCAAATTTTGACATCTCCATCTCTGCATTTGACTGTCATGTTTTAATAATCTCAGGGCCACGTTTTTAACCTCTACAACTTCATGAATTAAATTAAGATTGTTCATTTAAAACCAAAAAAAGGATTTTGGAATCGGAATGGTATGAGTTTGAACAACTTTCAAGATAACATAATTCAAGGGTATAATGAGACCTTGACATTTTAAAGGAATGATTAAAACACTTTATGAAACTGAAAAACTAGAGTTTTGCCCTTTGATTTCTTCTTGAAAAATCAAGTCAGAAAGTCTCAAAAAAAAAAGTTAGTCTCCTGTGGGAGAAATAAACACAAAGGCCAAGTCTGTGTCGCCAAGAGATAGTACCCAGCATCATACCAGAACCTAAGAGATATCGGTCATCAATGGTATGGCGTAAATGGATGAGCCATGAACAGCCAAGAGAAATTCCTCAAACCTCAGTACCCACACTGTGACCTTCTACCTACTTACTAGATCTTGCAGTACACAGTGTAGTCACTTATTCAAGTTTGTAATATTTTCCTCTTTTAAATAAGTGTTTACTAACTTCAGAAATGAGTTAATACAAAACCAGAAATAATCTCCCTCAGGTTATATCTCACATTCATCTGACACCTTTCACTCAGACCTGCTTCTCAATTCTCAGAGAACCGGTGGGCTGCAGAGCTTCCGGGAAAGGTCAAGGTTTCCCCTACCTCACACCATTTATGCCTTCCACCTGGCTCCCTCAAGCGTCCTTGGGGAATAGAAACCTGATTCGGGAGACTGGTTCTCACTGGGCTTGACTCATTTGAAGAATCACCTGGAACTGGTGTTTGTTGAGTCCACTACACTGCAGGTGTTGGGACAGAACTTGGAATTATTGCTTCTGCAGTTCATCCTCCCAAGTCGTGTAGTGTGATGCATGTAATTGTACACGTTTTAGGAAGTGAGAATGTGAGATTGTCCAAGCCATAAAGACGGCAGGGGGCAGAATTGGGATCCCAGGCCAGGTTGATCCCTATGCCTGTGGCTTTTATCTCAAGAGTAACAGTATCTGTTAGTTAGCAAGGGAATGGACAGAAGGGAGTCCCTCCCCAAGGATAACCCCAAGGAAAGGATGCTAAACAGCAGCAGGCTCCTGCCGCACCTCAATTCTCACTGTATCGAAATTTGACTAGGCCAATGCTTCAGGGACTCCCCAGGCCGCATTCAGCCTCAGAGAGTGGAAAACCCTTCCTCTCTGCCCATGTGCGCTCTCCTGCAGGTTCCAGCATGTGCTTCCTGTTTCCTGCTTCAGGGCCTTTGCGTGTGCTGCTCCCTTTCCCAGAACACCACTTCCTTTCGTCCAGTGCACTCCAGAGCACTCTGCACTGGTCTTCCATTGCAGTCCCCATACTGGATGTGAAATAATTGGGCGTGGTTGCTTCCCGTCAGTCTCTCATACTGTGCGGAGGAGACCTGGTATTAAGCTACACTGGTACGGGCAGGTACCACATCAGTCTGGTTCATTTCTCTGTTTATTACAGTGTCTCCTCCTGCATCCGACACACAGCTGCTCAAGCAATGCTTATTTCTCTTATGAGACAATCCCCAACTCGGGACATTGCTGACCTGATTTTGGGCCCACAACGGCCCCTACCCCTTATTAGCTTGTGAACTATGTGATGTCCCTGAGTCATGGCAGAACCCGTGTGTGAGAAGCTGGCAGGGCAGAGGGGCAGCACACACCTTCAGGAGCCCATCGACACCCTGGCGTCCCTCACCACGCCTCATTCTCATAAAAGGAATAAAAGCCGCAGCTGTTTAGTAAGTGCTATATTCACACCAGTGTGTTATGATATCTTCATACAGCCTAAATTCACACAGCATGACCCCTCTCAACTAAAGTCAGGTCCTGTCCTCGCTCTGACCACCTTCACTGACTCCATTCAAGGCAAAGCCCAGCCCAGTTTCACTCTTCCATTTAATGCATGCAATACCAGTGCCCTTACCTACGTCATGAGAGTTGGGTCCCCTATTAAGCTCAGTGTCCATGGCAATGAACAAAACACCTGACTTACAGGAACCTTCCCTGAACCATAGCTGGCACTGAAAAGATTCCAATGAACTGAGCCAATAGTGTCACAAGACCTTTCTGTTGCGTGAAAAACTATAGTGATGAAGGACTCATCTGCACATAAAACTGTGCATCTTTCAAGACCCAAGTCAACTACAATTTAATCCATGAAGTGGCCCATGTCTTCAACCCCAGGACAGGAAAGAGCCAAGGCATTGGGTAGTGTCTGGGGTACCCCAGGTTGTACCTAGGAAACACAGCCCATGGGAATGGAGCTCTCAAAAGCGGCTATGAGCAGAGACCCAGTGAATGGATCATGCTGGATAGAAACCACCCCACCCTTTCCAATCTCACAGACTGCTCCCTTCCTGGGTCTCTGTCCAAACTGTCTTGGTGGTTCTCGAAGGATGTGCAAATCTTCCCTTCTCTAACAGAGCAGGTATGCTAAGGGCAGCATCCAGGTCTCATTCACCTCTGCAGACCTTCTCACCTCTCCCCAGTGCCAGCCGTGTCATGCATCCAACCAGTATAATAAATATTTGCTGGATGGATTCATAAAAATATTACACTCAAATAGGGTCAGATAAAACATGACCAAAAACACTATCAAACCTACTCGTTGGCTCATCTAGCTTTGTCCTCTGGGTTTTGACTTTTTCCCCTGTTCTTTGGCATTCTTCAGCATATTTGGTTTCTGTCCAACAAAATCATTGCTCGCTTGTGTAAAAGTGGCTACTGTTGGAGCCTCATGGCAAAAGAGGTAATCGCTGATCAGAAACACTGGGGCCCTTCCAGAGTGTTGAGTTTTTGCTGAGAGGTGGCTGCAAAAGTAGGACATTTCCCGGCTCTCCTTGCACCTGGTGAGACCACAGTTCGCATCAATGAAATGTGAATGAAAGTGAGGTTGCACCTTTAAGGTCAGCATTTTAAGAAACAAGCAAGCCTCTCTAATCTCTCCTCTCCCTTTACGACTTGACTGGATGACTTTATATTCCAGGGTGTAGGCAAATCAGAAGATAAAAGCCTGAATTCCTTCTGACCACACACACAGGAAGGCACCCTGTGTTTCCTTCACCCTGGATCCTGCTACCAGAAGGTCCCCTGCCTCCCCAGTGAGTCTCTTACATGGGAAAGACATAGAACAACAATGGCCTTAAGCCACTGGAATTTGACATTTCACTGCTAATCAGCCAGTGTTACCTTAAGTAATACAAACAAGTACCTACTGGAGGCCAGGTACCTCAGGAAATCATCCCACTGCACACTTGGCAATGGCCCTGCTTGTGGGTGCTAACACCATGTCTCTCCTTGTTTTCAAATAAGTAAACTAAGACACAGAAAGGTTCAGTTCCCCAGACAGGGTGTCACAGCTCATAAGAGCTGGAGTTGGAATTTGAGCTGTGTCTAGATCCACATGCTCTATTTTCCACCACTCTATCATGCTGTCTCCCATTGATCCGTGATCCTGGACTCTGACTCTGACATCATTTTTAAATTAGGGGTTCCTGCCCTGATCTTGACCTACACTCTTTAAACATAGTTTAGATATATGGCTCACCTCCCCACCCCCATACACACACATTAAATCCTACCATCTCCTGGAAGAATTGTGTACTCCAAGTCCTGGAGTGGGCTGCCAAGAGTTTAAAGTTTTTCCTCATCTGTTTTGACACAATTCTTTTACTATCAGAATTGGATTCTTTCTCAAAGCAAATACTTAAGCTTCATACTGCTTGGCTTCTGTTATTCACCAGTTTGAAAGTAAGAAAAAAGTTCATTATGGGTTTTGGGGACAGAAAAGAGGATGGTGAGGAGAGAAGTCATATGTCACCTGGTCCTGCCTGGCTTCAGAAAGGCTCTTGAGCATTTTGTTGATGATATTTATGTCACCCACAATTACATCTGTGTTAGCTCAGCTGATTTTTCACCTGCTAAGGGAGGCTCAGAAAAGCTCCAGTGACTTATCCAGAGTCGCATGAAACTCGGGGACAGAGCTAGAATGCAAATCATGTTGACTGAGAATGAGCAGAAAGGCCAAAAGAAACTCAATCTTCACAAAGGAGCTTATAAAAATAAGGTACTTTTCTTGACCCTTTACATATAAAATAATGGTTATCCAACTTAGGAAAACAAAAAAAGAGGGGGGAGCCCAGATTTTTATTTTCTTTTCAACTGAAGCTAAAAATGTGGCAATCAAGATCCCACTGGTCAAAAACACTGCCTTCACCTTATATGACCTTTCAAAATTTTCCTGTCCCAGTTAGATTTTCAGTCTGTTTCTCAACATTTCCCTTCCTGTGCTTGTCTTCAATTCCCTCTGCTGAGGCTTTGGTCTTATTTTCTCTTTACTGGGAGATAGAGAGAGACTCTCAGTTGCAATGACAAACCTCGAGGACTTGGCTGGAATTTGTTGCAATGCCACATAAGGAAAAGTGTCTGGAATTGCTGGAGAGGCGGACCTAACAGAAATCCAGGTTTCACAGGAAGTGTTCAAAGCCCCAGCCATCGCCTCCATCCTACAGCACTCGCGGCCTCTGTCCCTTTGGTTGGCAGACAATGAAATCAAACAGAGAAACGGACAGAGAAGCCAAATGAAGGGACAATCCTAAAGTTTGCATGACTTGGGGCCAAGTTGGGTGTGTCCCAAAAGCCACCAGCCAATGGGGTTCAAGGAGAACAACTTGGCTCCCACATCTTGGCCCCAAGTCAAAATCTCTTTCTCCAAA
>RJWT010018721.1:0-18736 GCA_004365215.1 Cuniculus paca
CAACCACTGTGGAAATCAGTTTGGAGGTTCCTCAAAAAGCTGGGATTGGAAGTCCCATTTGACCAAGCTATTCCACTTCTGGGCATATTCCCAGAAGAGTGAAATCATCATACCACAGTGATATATGTGCACCTCTGTTTATAGCAGCACTATTTGTAATAGCCAAATCTTGGAAACAACCCAAATGCCCATCAACTGAGGAATGGATAAAAAAGATGTGGTATTTTTATGCAATGGAGTACTACTCAGCTATAAAGAAGGATCACATTGAAGCTTTTATAGGTAAATGGATGCAACTTGAGACCATACTCATAAAAGAAATAAATCAAACCCACATGTTTAAACACCATTTTGTCTCCCTAGTATAAGAAAGTAAAAGAGTAAATAAGATGCAAAATCTTCAATATATATTGTGAAAGGGTAAGAAACTGCTCAAAGGGGAAAAAACAGATCAGACAGGGAAAAGGAGAAAAGAAGGAAGGGCAAAGAACAAAAGATATAAATTTGTGTATATACACTTAAGATAGCTAAGATGATTGTACTACTAATTCCATTAGCTCTTAGAACAAAACAGTTAACAGTCATAGGATTAGATCAATTTTGTATGTCTGTATCTGGCAATCTGAGTACCTCTTTTGAAGATAGCTATACAAAATAACAACCTTTGTTATGTTCCTCCCACCTTGTTTTGAAAGCCTATATTTTTATTGCTTTGCACTCTCTGTTATTGTTATTTATTTGTCTCTTTTGTTTCTTGTTTTTCTTGTTTTGTTTTGTTTTTCACTCTAATACAGAAAGGTTAGATGTACATGTATAAGCTTATACATGCCTAGAACTTCTCCTAAAGTGTTTACAAGAACTGATTTTATTATGTGTGATGGTATGAACAGCTACTTTGAAGGAAGTGAGACATTATGGTAACCATTGCTAATTTCTTATCATCATGTTTTGAAGTTTTTATTCTTTGAACTGATTGGTTTTAGTCTGTTTTCTATTATTTGATTGCAATATGTGAGATGGTATGGACAGCTATTTTGAAGAAAATAAGAGACATTATGGTAGCCATTGTTGATTTCCTATTGTCTGGTTTTGAAGGCCTATAATGCTTTCATTCTCTTGTTTTGATTGGTTTAATACTATTTTGTTTTGTTTGAATTTATTGTGTGTGAAGGTATGAACAACTATTTCAAAGAAAACAAGAGACACTATGGTAGCCACTGTTAATTTCCTGTTGTCTTGTTTTGAAGTCCTGTGTTGCTTGCATTGCTCTGTTCTGATCTTCTTTGTTCTGCTTTGTTTTGTTTTGTTTCATTTTATTCTCTTTAAAATAAAAAAAAACATTCTTTATAAGTTGATTACCTCAGGTATTTTGCTACACTAACAGAAAGCTGATAAATACAGTGACCCACCAGCTAAAGTTGTTTCTTACATTTTTTAAGTGGTGGTGGTGGGGACATCAAAAGATGAATAGTACTTTTTGATATGTGAAATTCAAAATGTTAATTTCCATTAATAAAATTGTACTGGAACAGAGTCATTTTTATTTGTTTATTTAGTGTCTCTGGCTGCTTTTGCAGTAGAACTGCAGAGTTGAGTTACTGTGATCAAGACTGCATACCCCCAGAGCTGAAATATTTACTATCTGGCCCTTTACAGAAAAAGTGTAGAGCAAGGGCCCTAGTGCAATAACAGGAAGAGCAAGGAGACAGACATGGTAGGAGTGAAACAGGCAATCAGTGGGAGGAGGACACAGCAGGAAGAGGCTGGGGACGGCACACTGCTCACATGAAGTCGCTTAGGCCATCTGGTTTTAACCCCAAATATAGAGAGCCACTGCAGGACTTTTATTAGAGAAGTCCCGTCTTTGGACTCACGTTTTAAGACAATGCCTTTAGCAGCTCTTTTAAGAACAAACTGTTATCTTAGGGAGCTATTGCCATTGTTCAGGAGAGAAAGGAGGGTGGCTTAGACGCGGGTGGTGGCAGCCAATATAGGTGACATACACCCTCCGATTCTGGGTATGTTTTCGATGCAGAGCCTACAGGATATGCTCGTGAACTAGATGTGCAATATGAGAAAAAGACAGATAATAGGCTTAGAGATGAGGGATTGAAAAATAGAACAAGTACACAATTCCTTTTCAGCCACTGTAGGTTAGAAGTCCCTAATATACCAGCCTATGGTGGCACTGAGTGGCAGTTGGATATGAGCCCAGAAAGAAGACCAAGCTGTCAGCAGGTAGGTAGTATTTAGGCCAACAAGCAAGCGCACATCAAAAGAGGAAGAGAAGAGAACCAAGCACTGGGCCCTGGATAGTCCAATGTTAAGAAACCAGAAAGTGAGGAAAGTGCAGAGGAGACTAAAGTAGGTCCACAAAGTGGATAAAACAAGGTCAGAGAGGTATTGAAGCCAGGCAGAAGTGCTGTCTCCATACCAGCTGGTCCTCAGAGGTGGGGAAGCTGTATGAGGAGAGAAAGTGATTACTTGAGCCCAATGCTGCTGCTGTGTAATTTGCAGGAACTGAACGTTAAGAATTAATTGCCCCACCTACCAACACAGAGATTATGGACAGTGTGACAGCAGCAGGTTTGCAGTGACACTGGGGTAAGAGCTGATTGGAGTGAATTTGAGAAAGGTGAGGGGAAGAACTTGAACACAGTAGGTCTGGACAACTCTTTTGAGGACATTTACTGGAAAGAAATATAATATTAACCAGAGAGCAAAGTCAAGAGGATGGGACTGATCTAGTAGAAGGCAAAACAGAGGTGGGGTGGGGCTGTTACCAGAGCAAGGGTGGCCGAAAGGAACTGGCACATCCATGGATAGACCACGGAAAGGTCACTCCCCTGTAATCCTAGCACCATCCATGTCACACTTTCAAACATGTTCCTTCGTTTCTTAGGTGTGCCCTCTATGTTCCTGGTTCTGTTCTAGGTACACCCAGGGAACAAGTTCATTCTCCGCTCTCTCTGGTGGATAAGGCTGGTGGAGTAATTGAAAAGCCTTAAACCAACTGGCTTAGAAAACAGAACATTGAATGTTTCATATAATGAAAGTTCAGATGAATGTTTATAGTGATGACATTATTATACCCTTAATCAAAATGCATTACCACTGTCTACTTATCTCTAGCCTACACTGACAGTGATCTTCCTCAAAGGCATAATATTTATAACTCCTGTACCTGTGATAGCCTCTGACCCAGGGAAAGAACATCTAAAATGTCTTTGGAGTAAATACGAGAAACCCAAAAGATAGAGAAAATCCTCCCTTGATATTTCTCCATATTATTTATCCATGCAAGTGACTGAGATACAGATGCAAAACCCCTCTGTGAAGTTTAGCACCTTTGTGCAAGCAGTTATTCACACTCAAGTATAAATTAGTTTCGTTGGATACTTTTAACAACCAGCTGAGATTGTCTCTTATCCATCACATTTTTCTATTAAGTGAGGTGAGGTGGATATTTGGAAGCTGAGTTACCATGAATAGAAGATGTGTCATGACCCAGAGGTTGGTCCTACTACCGATAACAGTGTGAGGACATCAAATACAACTGGAGGGGACACTGGCAGAGTGGAGACATGAGAAGGGGTTCAAAGAGAGCAAAGAGGTGAAAGGACCCCTCAATAGAAGGACACAAGACAGAGCCACTGGGGACCTCCACATTAAACTACTGATTCGAAGAGTGAGTGTCCCAAGTCTCACCCCAAACCACCATCTCTGACACCTCAGAGTCCTCTCCAGACTTGAGGAAACAAAGCTACTAATTACAAATTAGTCTTTGCAATTGCTTTAATTAGGAGGCTGTCTATCTCTGATTAATTTTGCAGCCTTCCAAACTTGCCATCAGTATATAAATTTGGCATCATACAAAAGCTGCTAACCTTTAAATGACTTGTACTTTGTATTTCTGGGCACAGCTTGTGAAGGAAGAATAATCAAGGCAGAGTTTTTTAAAAACGGGTTGGGGAGTGTGGAAGTGAGTACTTGATCTTATTTCTAACTGTGTCTTTGCTTTCCTTTTTAACAAAAGAATTCTAAATAGTTTAAAGTAGGTGGAATTGTTTTCAAATTGTACTTTCTGAGCTCATATGTAGAATTAACTTATAATCTGAAATCTCATCATGACACAGATTTCCATGTAAGATAGATCATGTCACTCTGGATACCTCTGACTACAGGGTTAACAGCTGGGGGCAGTTTTCTGAGATGCCTTCTCTCTGTGATCACATTGTTTAGATGACGAGGAGGATCCATCATCGCTGATGAGTTTTGGGTGCATGGCATTGACTGCTGGAATAGTGTGAAGCCAGCTTTCACAATCACTGCTTGTTTTGCCTTTGACCCATACTTAATTCCCAGAAGCCTGACAGATTTTTCTGGATATTTTTATTATGATAAAATATGCATAACACGATCGTTTTCACTTTAACTATTTATAAGTGTACACTTCAATGGCTTTAAATATGTTCACAATGTTGTATAACCTTCACTACTGCCTATACTTAGACTTTTTCAGTATTTCCAATAAAAACCCCATGTCTATTAAACAGTAACCTCCCCAGTGTCTAATAACCACTCTATTTTCTCTTTGAATTTTCCTATTCTAGGCTCTGTTGTAACAAAAGGTTTAAAAATCTCAGCACCCAACTGTCTCTGGTGATGTAACTCCGCCCAGCATGCAATGGGTAGTCATGAGGAACCGCACTACTACTCACCAGAAACAGCACAAGATAAAAACAAATACAAAACCCATTCTTTCCTTTCAGTGAGCTAATGTCTGATCTTTCCCCCAAAAGTTACAATATACAGAAGTCTAAACTTAAAGGTTCTTTCGTGAGGCCTAAGTGAGAGGCGTTGACAGTTTGTGACTTCAATGTACATCTGTAAAAACAGTAAATGTGTCCTAAGGGGCTGGCAGAAACCAGGCATCACAAAGAAACATCCTTACAATATCTAGATTTGCTGAGACCCTTTCCCACATCTTCAATCCCTTATGAAAACCCTGACCTCTCACCTTGACTGTGCAGCTCCTCTCTTGGGAGCTTGTGTGCTGACCCTCTTGGCAGTGTACTCTGATCTGAATAAACTCTTTCCTATATTCATTGAATGTTGGTAAACTGTTTTATTGCCCATGTCACCAGACCTCCAGACACTGTCTCACTTGGCAGCCTCCTCATGGAAGTGTAATCATGTAACATTTCCCTTTTTGTCTCTGGTGTATTTCATTTAACCTTTTCAAAATATATCTGTGTTGTAGCATATATCCAAATTTTACTCCTTTTTATGCTTGAATAATATCCCAATGTAATTATACAGCACATTTTTTATCCATTTATTTGTCAGTGGACACTTAGGCTATAAATAATGCTTGCAATTAGGAAAATATTGCTATGAACATAGTTATATCATATTTCTTTGAGTTTCTGGTTTTAGGGAAGTATCATTTAGATACGTCCCTAGGAGTGGAATTGGTAGGTCCTATAGCGGCTTCATGTTTAACCTTTTAAGAAGTTGCCAAACTATGATTAATAATGGCTGAAGCACTTTTGAGTACTGCCCCACCACAAGAGAGCCCTAATTTCTCCATATTCTTGTCAGAACTTGTTATTCTGTTAGTCATTCTAGTAGGAGTAAAGCAATATCTCACTGTGATTTGTATTTCCCTAATAGTGATTTGATTTGTATTTCCCTAATAATGAATGATATTGAGCATCTTTTCTGAGCCCATTTTTTCATCAAAATATAGAGATAAGAAATACAGTCAATACGGAGATAAGAAATATTAAAATATCAATACTGACATCAGGAGTTGGTGGGAAGGGCATGTGACATAGGGACATGAACCAATTTTGCAGCACTGTGTGCAAATTACAGTTCCAAGGGAGGCTGTGCTCCAGGGTCTGGGTGCTTTTGCCCAAGAATGCACCTGCATGAAGAAGAAAGGTGGTAAGAAATGGGAAGCACCTTGCTTTCCCTGGACAGCCCTGGCTGCTTTGGGGGTCTAATTTTTTTTCAATTCTTTATATGTTCCAGATAGAAGTCTTGTCTGAGGAAGAGTTGGCAAAAATCTTTTCCCATTCTGTGGGTTTTCTTTTCACTCTGTTGGGAATTTCTTTTGATGTGCAAAAACTTTTTAATAAAATGAGATCCCAGTTGTTGATTTTTGAAGTACTTTCTGTGCAGTTTGGTTTTTGTTCATGAACTCTCGGCCTACCCCTATGTCCTTGAGATTTCTACCTACTTTGTCTTCCAGTAGGTTTAGTGTTTCTATACTAATATTTAGATTTTTGAACCATTTTGACTTTAGTTTAGTGCATGGTGATATGCATAGGTCTAGTTTAAGTCTTTGGCATGTAGAAAGCCATTTTTTTCCAACACAGCTTATTAAAGGGGCTGTCATCCTTCCAGTGAATATGTTTGGCTCCTTTGTCAAAGATAAGGTGGTTGAGTGTGTTTGTGGTTGTGTCTGTGTCTTCTGTTCTGTTCCATTGATCTTCAGGTCTGTTTTATTGCCAGTACCATGCTGATTTTATTATAGCAGCTTTGTAGTATAATTTCAAGTCTGGGATTGTGATGCCTCCTGCCTTGCCTTTGTTACCCAGGATTGCCTTTGCTAGTCAAGGTCTCTACTGGTTCCATATGAATTTTAGGAATGGTTTCTCCAGATCAGTGAGTAATGCTAATGGTATTTCGATTGGGATTGCATTAAATCTGTATAAAACTTTTTGGACTATGGCCATTTTCACAATGTTGGGAGTATGGCCATTTTCACAACGTTGGTTTTTCCTATCCATGAGCAAGGGATATCTTTCCATTTCCTGAATTCCTCTTCAACTTTCTTTTCAGAGTACTGTAATTTTCAATGTTTAAATCTTTTACTACCTTTGTTAGATTGATTCCTAAGTATTTCATTTTTTTCATGTTATCATGAAGGGTGTGGTTTGCCTAATTTCTCCCTAGGTGAGTTTGTTGTTTGTGTACAGAAATGCTGTTGACTTTTGAGTATTGACTTTGTACCCAGCTATGCTGCTGAATTTACATATTAGATCTAGAAGTCTTTTGGTGGAGTTTTTGGGGTCTTTTTATAGAGTATCATGTCATCTATGAATAATGATAGTTTAACTTCTTCCTTTTCTGTCTTTATTTCTCTCTTGTCTAAACACTCTAGCTAATGTTTGCAGAACTATATTGAATATGAGTGGTAATAATGGGCAACCTTTTCTTGTTCCTGATTTTAGACTGAAAGCTTTCAATTTTTGTCCATTTAGTATGATGTTGACTGTTGGTTTGTCATAGATGGCTTTTGTCAGATTAAGGTAAAAGCCATCTATTCCAATTTTCTCTAGGGTTTTTAACATAAATGAGTTTTGGACTTTATCAAAAGCTTTTCCTGCATCTGTTGAAATGATCATGTGACTTTTCTCTTGCTCTGTTAATATGTTGTATTACAATTATTTATTTGTGTATGTTGAACCATCTCTGGGATGAAACCCACTTGGTCATGGTGTATAATCTTCTTGATGATTTGCTGCAGTCTGTTTGCTAGTATTTTACTGAGGATTTTTTCATCTTTGTTCATTAGACAGATTGGTCTGTAATTTTCTTTTTTGGTTGGGTCTTTCTCTGGTTTTTGGTATCAGGGTAACACTTGCCTCCCAAAATGAATTAGAGAGAATTGCTTCCCTTTCAATTTCATTAAACAGTTTGAGGAGTATTGGTATTAAGTCATCTCTAGATTTCTTTAGAATTCAGCTGTGAATCCATCCGGACCTGGGCTGTTGTTGTAGTTGTTGTTAAGCTTTTAACTACATTTTCAATTTCATTAACTGATATGGGGTTATTCAGAAGTTTTATACTTTCTTGGTAATTCATATGTTTCTAGGAATCTGTCTATTTCTTCTGTGTTTTCAATCCTATAACAATAAAGGTTTTCAAAGTAGGTATTGATGATTTTCGGAATTTCCACAGGATCTGCAGTGATTTCACCCTTTTCATTCTTCATTGCATGAATTTGAGTTTTTTCTTTCCTTTTTTTTGATAAGTTTAGCTAGGGGTTTATTAATTTTATTTATTCTTTCAAAAACCAATTTTTCAATTCATTAATTCTTTGTGTTGTTTTCTTAGTCTCAATTACATTAGTTTCTGCCCTGATCTTTATAATTTCCTCTCTTCTTTAGAATTTGAGTTTGGCTTGTTATTCTTTTTCTAGAAGTTTGATGGGCAGCATTAGATTGTTTATCTGTGCTCATTCTGTTTTTCTGATATGAGAATTCACTGCTATAAATTTCCCTCTGATGACTGCTTTTGTTGCAGCCCACAGGTTCCAGTAAGTTGCATTTGCATTTTTGTTTGACTGCATACATTATTTAATTTCTTATTTAATTTTATCTGTGACCCATTGGTTGTTCAGTAGGGTGCTATTTAATTTCCATGTGTTTATGGAGCTTTTGCAGTTTCTTTTGTCATTAATTTCCAATTTAATTGCACAAAAGTCAGATAATATGCATGGGATAACTTCAATTCTTTTTCATTTACTTGAACATGTCCTATGGGTTAGTATATGGCCTATTTTAAAGAACATCCCATGTGCAGCTGAGAAGAATGTGTATTCTGATATTTTTGTTGGATGAAACACTCTGTAAATGGTCTACTAAGTCCATTTATTCACAAGTTAGATTCAGTTCCAACATTTCTTTACTGATTTTTTTTTGTCTAATTGATCTGTCTCTTTGTGTCAATGGGGTTTTAAGATCCTCTGTTATAATTGTATCATTGCTTATTTGATTTTTCATGTCCATTAATATTTGTCTTTCATAGTTGGGTGCTCCCATATTTGGTGCATGTACATTTATTATTGTAATCTCTTCCTCTTGAAGCTTTTCCCTAACAAGTATGTAGTGACCTTCTTTATCTCTTTTGATCATTCTTGTTTTGAAATACACATTATCTGTAAACAGAATAGCTACCCCTGGTTTCTTTCTTCTTGTCACATGGAGTACTGTTTTCCATCCTTTTACTTTCAATTTATGAATTTC
This sequence comes from Cuniculus paca, assembly GCA_004365215.1. Lineage (NCBI taxonomy): Eukaryota > Metazoa > Chordata > Mammalia > Rodentia > Cuniculidae > Cuniculus > Cuniculus paca. The sequence continues at coordinate 9,042 of RJWT010018721.1, forward strand.
CTTTGAGTTAAATGTGTCTTTCATATACAGAGTATTGTTGGATTGTATTTCTTGACCCACTCTGTCAGTCTTTTTCTTTTGATTGGTGAATTAAGGCAATTTACATTAATGGCTATAACTGATAATGTATTGGCTTATCTTTGTCATTTTATCTTTCTGATGTTGGTTTCCTCCTTTTCCCCTCTGTTTAATTGCTTGTCCTGCTTATTGGTTTCACTCTGTTCTTGTTCTCAGAATTGTGGTCATTTTTATCTCTTTCTAGAGTATATGTCAATTCTCTTTGTAGGGTCGGTTGGGTGGTCATGAAGTTCTTTAGTTGTTCTTTGTTGTGGAAGTATCTTATTCTCTCTCGATTTTGAAAGATAGTTTTTCAGAGCACATCAATCTGGTTTGGAAATTGTTTTCTTTCAGAACTTGAGATACTTCTCTTCTTGACTTGATGGTTTGTGTTGAGAAGTCTGCTGTGATTCTGATAGACTTAGTTTTATAGATGAATGATTCTTTTCTCTAGCAGCTTTTAATATTCTGTTCTTGTTCTGAATTTCTGGGATCTTATTATATGTTGAGATGCAGATTTATTTTGGCTGTGGCTAATTGGAGTGATATATGCCTTGCTTATCTGTATTTCTGGTTGTTTTCCCATGTTTGGGAAATTTCCTGCTATTATTTCTGAAAACAGTCTTCATATGCCATTTGTGTTGCCTTCTTTTTCATTGACACCTATCATCCTTATATTGTTTCTCTTTACATCATCTTGCAGCTGTTGAATTGTTATTTTCTGATTCCTTATTATTTTTAAGAGATCTTTCCTTTCATGATCACTAACTGCAATTCTGTCTTCAAGGTCTTAGAATCTGTGTTCAATTTCATTTATGTGGTTTTTCCAACTTTCAATGGAATTTTTGATTTCCTGGATATCACCTTGAATCTGTTTCATGTATTCTAATTGTTTCCTGAATTGTTTATTCAAGGTTTCCATCATTTTTCTATGCTCCTCTACTTTTTTATCTATGTCTTCTTTGGATATACTCACCAATTCTTTTGATATTTATCATTTCTGTCTTTGCCTGAGAGATTATTTCTGATCTGATTTCCTTTACAGCTTCCAGGAGTTGTTTCTTTACTTCCATTGTTTCATTTCAGAAGTTTCAGGTTTGTCATTTCAAGTTTCATTCATATCTATGTCTCCTATAATTGATCTGGATGGGCTGATAGTTTGAGATTGCATTTTGTTTCCATTTTGGCATTTTCCTGTGTTCTTCCCATTCAGTCAGATGCCAAGTCCTAGTTGCTTCCTGCACTGGCACCCTGTCTGGCAGTGAGCCTCACCAAGTGTTCCCAGATGACTGCGGGTCACTTGGCATGGACTCCCAGTCTCCACAGGCCTCAGTGAGGGTTCTCAAATGACTGCAGCTTGCTAGGTGTGGACTCCTGATCCCCACGGTCCTCAGAGATAGTTCTCAGGTCTGTTTTACATTTTCCTAATGATTATTGATGTTGAACATCATTTCACATGCTTGTTGGCCATATAAATCACTACTTTATTCATATAATTAAAATTGTGCATATGAAATTGCTTGCAATTTAACAATTTACAGAAGTGCTGAAAACTGCCAGTCTAACTTGATTCCATTCAATATATCCACCTTAGTTTTATTATCTTAGCTTCACAAATGTCCCTCCTTCTAACTTGAAAGGACCTTTTAATAGATCATCCAAGAAACCTCATATTTTGTCACACCACATGTCTTTGTTACTTTTCTGATTGCTGAGAAAAAATACCCAACACCCAAGGTTAAAGGAGGAAAGGTTTATTTAATTCACTGTTTTTAAAGGTTTCCATCCATAATCAACTGGCTCTTTTAGAGGTTTCAGTCCATAATCAATTGACTCTGGATGACAAAGTGGCATCCATTCACAGTGGTAGAAGATACCAAAAGCAACAAGAGAGAAGGGAGAGAGCAAGCTTCTTTCAGTCCCTTATATTGTATTCAGGTGACCCTAAGGCAGGTGTAGCACTCACACCTTTAGCCCCAGAATTACATCATGAATCAATCTCTAGATTCAGCTGCCTCCAAAAAGCCTGCACCCCTATGACTTCATTAGGCTGTGGGGGGACATCCAGACATAAACTAGAACACTACAGGCAACCTTTCCAAAACAAATCTGGTGGCTACTTCCTTCATGGTTTCCATAACATAACCCCAAATCCCCATTTCATCACTTCTTGTTCCCACTCCTCAAACCAAACTGTCCCCAATCCAACACACCTGCTCATGTCCAGTTGGTTTTGCTATGTGGTCAGAGCCAATGTCTGCAGGATCTTTCAGCCTCATTAGGCTCAGATAACAATGTCTTCTTTATGGACAAAAATATGCCTTCACTTGGGTTTTATTCTTTCATTCTGGTCAGTCCTTAGTCTTCTTTGTAAGTTTCTTCTTTGACTAACCTCCAAAGGGTAGCCTCTACGAGGACTCAGCCTTCTACTCTTCTTGGTGTACTCTCTCTTGGTGACTTTAAACATCCCTGCTACTTTATATACTACCCACAATTTGATGGCCCCAAATTTATACCTATAATCCATACCACTCCTCTGAGTTCTAGCTCTCATATCCAGCTGACTTCTGGAAATGTCCCATGTAGATATCTTGCAAGCATCCCCTCATTAATAAAGCCAGTACTAGTCTTTCCCACCTCTATAAAAGGAACTGATACTCTCACAGCAACTTAAACAAGAAAATTACCCACTTCTTTAATTCCAGTCTCTCTACCTCTAATATGATCTGTTAGAAAGGCCTGAAGTTTCTATCTCCAAAATATACCTTGATTCCATTCACTTCTCTTCTTTTCCTGTCTAAACATTGTGAGCCCCATGACCAGCCTGTGTCATCTGGACCATCCACAGGCCTCATCCCTGGGTGACCAGGCTTCTGCTCCTGTACTTTCCAATGTGATTTCTTGCAGAAATCAGATATCAGGATCCTTCCTTAAATCCATTCCTCTGTTTCCTTTGCACTTCAAATAAAATACAAATGTCTTCTTATAGACAAGAAATTCTGAATCATGTGGTCCTTGTTGATGTGTCAAGCTCATCTTGGCTGCTCTATTCCCTACCCCCACCCCCATATCCTCCAGGTAGATCCTTTGGCTCTCACTAAGCATGCAAATCTCTTTCCATTTTGTGGCACTTGCTTATACCCATCCTGTGGTCTAGAGATACATTTCCCCACCCTCCCATGGCTGGCTCTTTGCCATGCATCAGAATTCTATTAAAAGTTTCCTCTTTATGGAGGCTTCCCTGCTCACCCTAATTAGATATCTTTTCTGTTTCTGAACTCTGGTTCTTTCATGACATGTATTACAATTTGTAGTCAGTTCATCATTTAAAAATACATCTTACACTTTGTTAGTGTCAGACACTACACTAGACTCGGGGGACAAAATTGTGTACAAAACCTGATACAATCAACCCATACTCTCAGGGAATGTATATATTAATTTTTTAAAAGATCACAAGCATGAATGTATAATGCAAAGTGACATGAGCACTATGAAGACATTTCTATTTTAGAATTTAACTAAGAAGCTAGCAGTTTACAGGAATATAGGTAGACTTTCCCAAAGCACTGATGCTTCAGCTGGCATAAGAGACTAATAGGGGTCAGCCAGGCAAAGTGTAGAGGGTTGCTTTCCAGACAGAAGGAAAGACATATGTGAAGATCTTTCAGCAAAGTGAAGCAAAATACCTGTAAGATCAGGATGGCATCTGGGCAGAGAATAAAGTGAAGGGTGGTACATAATGAGGCAGGACAATAGCTATAAGATCCATGCCAGGCCTTGTGGGCCATGATAATGAATTTGGTTTACCCTCATGAGGTAAGGAATCTGTTCTGAGAGTTGTAAGTTGGAGATGGCTGAGCAGTCAGGAATCACATGATCTAATGTGCTTTTTTAGAAGGTTATTCTAAATTCAGTGTTTGTGGAGACCACAGAAGAGCAGAGAGACCAATAAGTAGGCTTTAAAATGGTCTGGGGAAAACTTGGATTGGAGGGGTGGCAGCAGAGATAGGAAGATGTAGACAGACTGCAAAAGTAATTAGAAATTAGATCAATAAAAATCTGTAATAGATTAGGCATAGATAGTGAGGGAAACAGAAGTGTCAGGGTTAACTACTATTTTTCATGTTTAAGAGACTTAATTGATTGTAGTACTGTTCACTGAAACAAGGAAAACAAAAAAGGAAAAAATAGAAAATTATTTCCTGTGAGCCAGGAAAAGGCTCCTAGAAGGGGATTATGAGTTTGGTCTTAGTCATGTTAGTTTGAGGTAACTTTTGGAAATATAAGGGAAAATAAAGTAGGAGTCAAAAAGTAATTGTTCAAGAACCCACACAGGAGATATGAGATGAGACAGGGTCATTAGTTTACATCAGAGTTTTTATAACTGTAGGGCAATGCATGGGGGAGTCATGAAATCAACTTAACAAGTTCTGGCCAACCTTTCCTAAGAAAAAAAGTGAAATGGAATAAATAAAGAATAATAAGGGTAAATGTTATTTACTTTTGGTGTCTTATATAGGCATTCACTGGGTCACCACGTAATAGTCAGTTTTCACAATAGGTTACAGGAAATAAAAACACAACATGAATGTTAGCAAGAGATACTGAATCCGAAGCTGGAGACAGAGATGTAGAGTGCATTATCCTTGCTGCAGAGAAAGAGAGTGTTCCATACAGATGCTACAATCATTAGCAACAGTAACAACAAGGACATCAAGACAAAAACTGAAAAATGTCTACTAGTTTGACACCTATCTTGGTGAAAGAAATTTAGCAAAGTTAAGAGAATGGCATGAGTGGGAATTTTAAAGAAAAGCGGGCCTCCTTTTCATGACCAGTGAGAAATTTATGGTGCTGTCAACCTACCCTGTGGTGTGGCTTTCTCTGGAAGCATTAATTTTCTGTGTTACAGGTGCAGAAAAAAGGAACAAAAGATTTCATGCAATGTTTTCTTTTTTTAATTGGGATAATGAAAGACAGAAGGTGAAGGAAATTTAGGGAATTGATAAGAATATTTTTGAAAGCATAGACCTGGAACCAAAACCAAATAAAGAAGCAAATAATAAATAGGAACCCTGATTGGGCAAGAATAAGCAATCAGTGACTCTGATGAAGATAAAAAAAAACTTTTGTAGGATGTAACCTACATCTCTTAGGTAACTTCTCTACAAGAACTTAATGGAAAAGGGAGGAATGGTAGTGGCCACAAAAGTATGTGGGGCCAAGATTGTTGCTCAATGTTTTTGTTGTTGTTGTTTTGTATTTTATTGGCTTCCACTGGAAATACTTGATGATGTTTCAGTGTTCCAATGTATAACCTAATTGGGAAAACTATGTTGAGTGGACAGGAAATAGAACAAATATTACTTAGTCACATCAATCTTGATATGTCAACTTCATTGGATTAAGAAATGCCTAGTAGATTAGTAAAGCATACTCCTAGGTGTGTCTAGTTAGGTAATAGGAGCACGACCTTGGATATTATATATGGTCCTTGGTCCATTCCTGTCTGGCACTGTTCCTCTGAACTAAGCAGCTTTCCTCTGCCAAGTCCTTCCACTGTGAGGTTTCTGCTGAAATCATCAAATAAATTAAGCTAACACATAGGAGAAGCTGAGTGACAAGCAGGGAAGAGAGCAGAAGACACTAGAGGACATTCATGAAATATACACTTACCATGTGTCAGATCACATTCTAAGTACCAGAAATGTAACAAAGAACAAAGAAGTAAAACATTGCTGCCTTCACAGAATTTAAATTCTAGTTTGTAGGAGTTAGAAACAATAAAATATGGATTGCATCAGTGGTTAGTGCTAACTAAAAAAATAAAAAAGACAAGTGTTTTAGTCAAAGTTCTCCAGAGAAATATCCAACTAGATATATAGATACATGAAATATATGAGAGGAGATTTGTTAAGGGAATTAGTTCATGTGACGATAGAGGCTAAAAAGCCCCACAACAGACCATCTGAAAGCTGGAGACCCTGATATGCCATTGCTAAGTCCAAGCCCAAAGGCCCAGAACCAGGGAAGAAGACAGCATAATCTTCAGTCCCTAGATGAAGAAAGACCTGTGAACCTAGGGTGACCTCCCAGCATTTCTCCTTTCTTGTGCTGCAAAAGACAAGATGGTCATTGAAGACAGGGGAGAACAGTAGATCAGAGAGCAACTGTTGGCAGTACTGGGGCTCCACACAAGCTTAATGAGCAGATATTTAAAGTGACTTAGAGCACCAGCAGTTTTAAACTAGAGATTTTGAAGGTGGAGCAGATTCAGATGATGCCAATGTCCTTGTCATACTTGTGGGGGCACATGATTGAAATAGAGTGAAAAATGTCATTCAGTATTATGATTTTACTTCATGCATGAGGATCATGTCTATTTTCAACATTTTGTATGGTACTGACACTGTCACAATGTAGGTGCTCACTAAATATTTGAAAAAATACAAATATTATCACTGGGAACCCAGGCTTGGGGTGCCTGAGGCAGTGACCACTCCCATGACTTCTCTGCCATTGCATGAATCCAGAAAATGACAAAACAAAGAAACAAAATGCAATATCAGATGTGAAATCTACCCAGAACAAGTCTAGGAATCACCAGTATAGAAGAAAATGGGAGACACACACCTGAAATTTCTGAAATGATAGAAACTGAACTAAAGAAACAAATCCATGAGGCTATAGAGGAAATCAGATTAGAAATAATCTCTCCGGTTAAAAAAGAAATATCAACATTCGTAAATGAAATGCTCAGCACATCTAGACCAGAGATAGATAAGAAAATAGATGATGATAGGAAGCAGATGGAAATCATGAATGAACAATATAGGAAAGAAATAGAATGCATGAAATTCAAGCAGATATCCAGAAATCAAAAATTCCAGAAGATTCAAGCAGATAACTAGAACTCAAAAATTCCATTGAAAGCTGGCAAAACTGCTTCAATGAAACTGAAGACAGTCTTTCAGACCTTGAATACAGGATCACAGCTAGCAACCATGAAGGGAAAGAACTCTTGGCAATAACAACATATCAGGAAACAACAATTCAACAACTACAAGATGATGCAAAGAAAAATAATATAAGATTAATGGGTGTCATTGAAAAATCAGGAGCCAACACAAATGACATAAAACATTATTTGTAGAAGTAATAGAGGAAAATTTCCCAAGCATGGGAAAAGACTCTGAGATACAAATAAGTGAGGCATCTAGAACTCCATTTAGCCATAACCAACATAATTCTATACCCAGACATATAATAATCAAGATCCAAGAAATTCTGCACAAGAACAGAATATTAAAAGCTGTTAGAGAGAAGAAACAGATCACCTATAAAGGAAAACCCTTCAGAATCATGACAGACTTCTCAACACAAACTCTCAAGACAAGAAGAGCTTGGAGTGAAGTGTTTAATATCCTGAAAGAAAACAATTTCCAACCTAGGCTGATGTACTCTGAAAAAACTATCTTTCAAAATTAATGGAGAAATAATATACTTCCACAAAAACTGAAGAAAATTAGGACCACCCAACCAACACTGCAGAGGATACTGAAAGATATTCTAGACAGAGACAAAAATGGCCACAATTCCAAGAACAACAACAGAAAGAAACCACCAAGCAGGGCAAGCAATTAAACAGAGGGGGAAAGTCGGGAACGATGCAGGAAAATAACATGACAAAGACAAGCCAATACATATCAGTTATTACCACAAAAGTCAAAAGAAACAGATGGCAGAGTGGATCAAGAAACAAAATCTGTCAACATGCTGTATACAAGAAATGCATTTACTCAAAAAGAAATTCATACACTGAAAGTAAAAGGATGGAAAACAATACTCCATGTGACAGGAAGCCAGATAAAACCAGTGGTAGCTATTATGTTTCCAGATAATGCAAACATCAAACCATGAATGATTAAAAGAGATAAGAAGGTCATTACATACTTGTTAGTGAAAAAATTCAAGAGGAAGAGATAACAATCATAAATATATATGCACCAAATATGGGAGTACTCACTATCTAAGATGAGTATTAATTGACAGGCAAAAACAGATAAGCAATAACACAGTTGTAACAGGGGACCTTAATATCTCATCGTCATAAAGAGATAGGTCAACAAAACAAAAAATCAACAAAGAAATAATGGAACTGAATCAAACCTCTGAACAAATGGACTTAGTAGACCATTTACAGAGTGTTCCACACAACATTAGAATACATGTCTTTCTCAGCTACACATGGAATATTCCCATAGAGCACGCTTAAGTAAATACAAAAGAACTGAAATTATCTCATGCATATTATCTGACTATAGTGCAATAAAATTGGCAATTAATGACAATAGAAACCACAAAAACTCCATAAACACATGGAAATTAAATAACTCTTTCCAGAACAACCAATGGGTCACAGATGAAGTTAAAGAAGAAATTATACAATATCTACAATCAAACAAAAATACAAATACAACTTACAAAAACCTGTGGAATGCAATGAAAGCAGTCCTAAGAGGAAAATTTATAACAGTGCATTCACACATCAGGAAAACAGAAAGAGCACAAATAAGCAACCTAATGCTACACCTGAATTTCAAGAAAAAGAATAATAAGTCAAGCCCAAAGCCCACAGAAAGGAAGAAATTGTAAAGATCAGAGCAGAAACTAATGCAATTGAAGCTAAGAACACAACACAAAGAATTGGTTCTTTGGAATAATAAATAAGACTGATAAATACTAGCCAACCTTATCAAAAAAGGGAAAGAAAACACACAAATCCATGTAGTAAGGAAGATCATCAATACATACTTTGAAAATCTTTCTCACATAATATAGAAAACACAGAAGAAATGGACAGGTTCCTAGAAATGCTTGAATTACCAAAACTGAATCAAGAATATATAAAAATATGGAATAACTCAATATCAGTTAATGAAATAAAAAATGTAATTAAAAACTTACCAACAAAGGAAAGCCTGGGTCCTGATGGATTCATGACTGAATTATGTAAGAAATTTAGAGAAGAATTAACACCAATACTCCTCAAACTTTTTAACAAAATTGAAAGTGAAGTAATTCTCCCTAATTCATTCCTAGAATGAGTATAACTCTGGAGCCAAAACCAGACACAGACCCATCAGCAATGAGAACTACAGGCCAATCTCCCTCATGAACATAGATGCAAAAATCCTCACTACAATACTAGCAAACAGAATGCAGCAAATCACCAAGAAGATTATACACCATGACCAAGTGGGATTCATCCCAGGAAAACAGGGATGGTTCAACATATGCAAATTAATAAATGTAACACATCATATCAACAGAGCCAAAAACAAAAACCACATGATCATTTCAAAAGATGCAGAAAAAGCTGGAGGATCTAAGATGGTGGAACAGAAAGCAACAGAGTAAACAGTCTCTCTGAGAGAAACAGTTCAGATGCTGGAATATAACATCATGCAGAAGACAAGAAGGAAGGAAGTCGGTCCCCTGGACCCAGGAAGAATCTAAAATATGAACTGAAGCCCACAAAGAGAATAAAAAGAATTTAAATGAAAAAGAAGGTGGTGGCTGGCAGTGCCTTAGCCTGGAGCTGGATTCACCCTTCCAGAAGAGCTGCTGAGCCT
>RJWT010018722.1:0-18745 GCA_004365215.1 Cuniculus paca
CTGGGACAGGGTCCAGTCCTCTTCGTTGAGCAAGACTGGGGCAAAGAGGTCAGAGGTGGCGGGGGGGCCCCCGCTTTCTGTCTCTGCTCCATTCAGATCCTTACTGCGGCAAAGCGGCACCGATTCTAGCTCCGTCCCTTCCTCTCTAGATTTCCGGCTCCGCTGGGGCCAGCGGCAGGGCTCGTTCCTACAGCCTTGGGTGGAGGCCACGCTCCTGTGGCTCATGTACACCTCCAGCATGTAGTAAATGGTCCAGAAGATGGCGAAACAGCCCACCAGCACCAGGGTCTGGGGAAAAGCCGAGCACCTGTGTTAGGACTGTTCCCACGGCTAGACTATGAGCTGAGGGAGTCCCTCCCCTCGGGAGACTGCTGTGCCACCTCACCCTCTCCTGCCCCTTCTGTCGCAGGACTGTCCTCTGCATGGGCTAGGAGCAATGCCATGAAACCACTGGGGGAGCCAGGTCTTCCCAACCCTTCCTTCCCCAGGTCACGGTGAGTAGCACCAAGGACCAACCCCCCTGAACAGTCCTATCTGCCTGGAGTTTGAGTCTTGATCCTAGTACCTTCAGGGTGTTAGGGGTGATGGTGTAACCATCTTCCTCAGGAATTTTCAGCCCAGGCGGGCAGGGCAGAGCGAAGCCATCATGCAGATATTTTCCGCTCATGGCACTTTCTAACAGCCTGTGGAGAAGCAATGGGGAGAGGATGCCTTACTGACTCTGGCTCCTATGTCATCTGCTCTCATTGTCCTCCTGCGGTGCCACTGAAGAGAGGGAGGGGAGCCCAGAGCTGAGGGCAGGAGCACACTCCGGCTTCCCAGCCCCTGGCTGTGTCTGCAGCTGGGGTTGGGAAGGGACGGGCTCCCTAGGTGGCTTCTCCCTCCCTGTCACGAGCTGCCCTCCCCGACACACGGGGCCGGACCTACCTCTGCCTTTCCCTGATGTCCGCTGGACTCCACATGGAGCCGTACAAGGTCAGCTGCCACTGCTGGAGGATGCCCAACTGGGGTGGCTCATCACCTAGAGTGGCAATCGGGCAGCCTATGAGCCATCCCCTCAGTCGGCCACGCCACTCCAGGCACTCAGACCGCCGTCCACTACAGTTAGGGGCTGTCTGGCTGGGACCCTCAGATTCTGCAGAACGCCTTACAGGGTGCTTGGGCACAGGACAGGGAGGTTGAAAGGCTAAACTCGAAGTCGAGTTTGGCCTTTATCTTCTGTATTTCGGGATTTCAGCTGGAATTCTTCTTGAAATAAAAGTATTTGTCTACCAAAATAAAGGTTTGAAAACCACTAGTTGGTCTAGTGAATACCTAGCGTGACTAAGATTTGGGGGAGGGGCGCAATTTCCAGTCTCTTCACTGGTATTGCAGATATTTAATAATCACTGCTATGGTGACTTTATATAGGTCACTTCAAACCTCTGCACCTCAGTTATTTATTTATTGACTTATTTATTTCTGTCTTTTTGAGACAGAGTCTTACTATGCAGTTCAGGCTGGCCTTGAGCTCACTTTGTAGCCCAAGCGGGTCTTGAACTTACAACGATCTTCCTGCCTCAGCCTCCTGAGTGCTGGGATTACAGGTGTGCCACCAGGCCCAGCCTGGGCCTCAGTGTTTTAAAAATGGTGAAAATTAGTCTTGCTCTTACCTGCCTACCAGGGCTGGCTGAAGGATAGTTATATGGGCAAGGACTTGATCAGTCACTTCTCCAAGGAATACAGGGGTGGTACAAATGGTCAGTTTTAGGGGTTAATGCCCAGTTTTAGATGCATAGTCCTCAACATCTGCCTTCTTTGTCCAATGGCAACCCTATGTATTCCACAGGGGACCCTTTCTGCGGGGAGCCTGAGATCCAGAGGGACAATCAGGGAAGGGAGGACCCTGGGGCAAGTGCAGGGAGGCTCACCTACATCCCTGATGACTAGTCTGTAGGTGCCTTTTGCCCTTTCTCCCCAGCACCGCACAGTGGAGAAGGTCCAGTCATTGAAGCCGCTGGGATCTCTAGGGAAAGAACAAAGTTGAAGAGATGAAAGGCGTGGCCCACGGAGTGGACCCCCTTTCCTAGAAACGTTACTCCCCAACTACAGCAGCCACAAAATGAGCTACAGCCATCCGGGAAGGGGCCAGAAGGGGACCCAAGTGCTGCCCCTTGGCCCTGGGATCTCAGGGAATGAGGGACTTGTGCCCATGTGCTGGAGGGGAAAAGCCACGGTGGAGAGGCACAGGTTTGAGGTCCCTTAGATGTACGTCTATTCTTACGTTCTCAGCACTTACTAGCTCTGTGACTTGTCCACTCATTTGTAAAAGGAGGTCACAAAGTCTATTCCAGAGTGTTCTTCAATGATTAGAGAGTATATATATATGTGCAGAGCACAATGCCAACGCATCGTAAGCCCTTGAATAAAGCATGTGACCAATGGCTTCCAGCTGCCAAAGACAGTCAGGGCCGTGGTTGCTTGTGACAGTGTGATTATCCGCTTGAAAATATCTTTATTGCAAAAACAGCTCAGGAGGCCACAGGCAGGTGTACGTACGAGTCCATGCTGCGGGGGGCGCCGATAAGGGACATCATGCCACTGGGACAAAAGAGTTTCAGTTCCAAGCTGCCTCGGCGTGGGTGCGTGATGGAGACAGTCACTGCTACATGCTCCAGGGTCTTCAGCCCCGATATCTCCAGGTCCATCCTGCTGACTGTAGGAAGTCAGGCTGGGAGGCTGGGAAACCAGCTCATAAACACTTATGCCCTCACTTCATCCCAGCATACACAAATGCCTGAGCTCACTGAAGCTACAGGCGGAGTTGCTATGGCAACCAGAACACTAGTGACTGGAATGCAGTGCTGCTTTGAAGTTTACAAGCTGAGAGTCTAGAGAGGAAGGCAACACATGGCCGAGAGACAGCGCCAGAACCCAACAGAGCAGATTATTCATTCACTCTAAAACACTGGGACCATACAGATAAGCTGGGCACCTGTCTACCTGAAGACAAACTGAAAACGATATGATATACAAAAAACTGACAAGGGAAGACATGCTGTGAGACACGCTGAAAAAGGAAATAAACACAGACCAGTAGACAGTATTCTAGAAAGGAGGGATGACATCACAAAGACAGAGGAGAAATGAAGTCTCATATATAGAAGACAATACAAAATTGTTTTAAAAAAACCACTGAAGTGGATAAGTTTCAAGGAAATTATGCTGAACGAAAAAAGCCAAAAAAAAAAAAAAGAAAGAAAGAAAAAAGTCAATCTCAAAAGGACATATAAAGCATGATTTTGTTTACATAGTTATTTGCATGGGATATCCCTGTGCATGTATTTTTCAACCTGCTGTGAATCTGTACTTCTTTTAAAGCCACAAAATGAAACAACAAAACCCTAATGAAGTGGAAGATTCAGTTTGGGATTAATAAGAAATTATTTTTATAATTCTTTCTAATGTACCTTTTCTCTCAGCAATTCATGCTAATATGCAAGAGAGGAAGAAATACCTTCACTTTACAGATGAAATTCAGAGATTCAGAAAAGGGAAAAAGAACCAGGAATGGTGGCACAGGCCTGTAATCTCAGCACTCAGGAGGCTGAGGCAAGAGGATCACCACAAGTTTGAGGCCGGCCTGGACTACATAGTGAATTCAAGGTCAGCCTGAACTATATATTGAGACCCTGTCTCAAAAAATAACAAACTGACAGACAGACAGAAAGGAAGAGAAAAAGGAATTCAGGATGGGAAGGGCTTTAAAAGTTGTATTTTAAACAAGCAATTGAGAGCTATTATAAATTATTGAGCAAAGATGGAGTTTTTTTTTTTTTTTTTGTGACACTGGGGATTGAACTCATGACCTAGTGCTTGCCAGGCAGGTGCTTAGGCCACTGAACCAAATCCCCAGCCCTTGTCTTTTTGAGACAGGGTCTCACTATGCTGTTCAGGCTGGCCTTGAGCTCAGTTTGTAGCCCAGGCTGGTCTCGAACTCGCAATGATCCTCCTGTCTCAGCCTCCCGAGTGCTGGGATTACAAGTGTGAGCCACCATATCCAGCTAAGGATGGAGTTTTAAACAAAAAGTGCTGAAGGAAGGTTTGGGTTTCAGTGGTGGGTAGGAGAAACCATAGAGGAGGAAAGTGACAACCTGATCATTCTAGGGCTGAGGTGGCATGTGTGGACAACTGGGACTGCAAGAGGATGAAAAGGCTATAGGCTATGACAGACTTTCTGTCCTGCTTAGCTCCTCCCCGCTGACCTCTTCTCAGTCTTCCTTACTGCATTCACTGAAGTGTGTCACCTCCTACTTTCCCACTGTGACCCCCATGTCCCTGTGAACCACTCCTCTAATGTCATAATGTCCCATTTTGTTTTCCTGTTCTCCTTTTTCCTTTCTTTCTTGAGGATTAAACCTGGGACCTTTCACACTGAGCTATACTTCCAGACTTTGTTTTTTTGAGACAGGGTCTCACTATTTAGCCCAGGCTGGCCTCAAACACACAGCAATCCTCCCCCTTCAGCTTCTGACGTGCTGGGATTACAGGTGTGCGCAGCCGCACCTGGCCCTGACCTTAGCATTTTGCCAAGCCTCTAAACTGTCCAGGCTGGGATTGAACTTGTGATTTTCCAGTCTCAGCCTCCCAGGGAACTGGGATTATACCATTTTTATTCTTTTCTTATTTTGATAAGGTTTTGGGAGAAAGCAAAAATAAAACCATGTGTTTAGCTTGCCAGCTATAACTAGCTATCTTCTCTTTTTTTTGTTTTGAGACAAGAGTCTCACTCTGCAGTTCAGGCTGGCCTTGAGTTCACTTTGTAGCCCAGGCTGGTCTCGAACTCGCAACGATCCTCCTGTCTCAGCCTCCCAAGTGCTGGGATTACAGGCGTGCGCCACTACAGCCGGCTTAGCCATCTTCTCTTAACACATCTCTTAACACATTAATTGTTCAGCCATCTGCAGTCTAGTTGTTGTACCCAGGAATACACTGAAATGATTCTTTCCAAGGTCATCAGAGGGGTCTTTGTCAGCCCCAGTGGCACTCTTCCATCCTTGTCTTGCTTGCTCTTTCTCACTGAACCACCCTTGACCTCCGTAATATCATTCTCCTGTATATATGAGCCCTGTCTCAAACAACAACGGCAACAACAAGTAGAAAGAGCAGATGTCCTCAAAACCTAACTTCAATAATTACCAACATATGGCAAATGTATTCCTTTTGTAGATGTTTTCCATCTCCTCCTCTTCCCAGATTCTTTTGCTGGGATCCCCTAGGCATCTGGCAGCTCTCATCGGTAAAGATTTTGGTACATATCTCTAGAAAACGGGGCCTTGGGAAGCTCTCGATTTTTCTCGTGTCTCTCTGCTAACCCTGACTGAGGTCGCTGTATCTTGAAGGCACCCCCCTACCCCAGGCTTTCAAGATAAAGCACAAGCACCTCTCAGGGCAAGCGAGGCTCTTCCAGCCATGCCCAGGTACAGGCCTCCCTCTTCCCCACACTCCCTGCTCCGGTCATCTGGTATGACTTGAAGCTCCCTGAAGACACTCTTGACTGCATGTGTCACTCCTGCTGTCTGGACGTCTCTTTCCTCACCTTCCCTCCTGGCTAGCTTACGTGAGAAAACTGAGGTCAGTGGCCAATCTCTCCTGTGCTCTCCCAGCGCCTGCTCCACCTCTATCACAGCTCACGCTGCCCTGCACTAGCAGACTACACGGTCTTCCCTCCCAGACCGTGAGCTCCACTGTTGCTGGAGTCACGTCGTATCTCTGCATTCCCAGAGCTTCATACAGTGCCTGGCCAAAGTAGGTCTCACGTATTTGTAGAATAAATGAGTATGTAGAGGAAGAACAATGAAAAGCCTAAACTGCAAGGGAAAGGTTAGAGGAAGACCTGGGCAGAGGCGATGGAGAAAGAGGGACTGAAACTCCAGAGTTTCAGGTTTGGGGGCTAGGGAATGATAATGGCAAAGACACAGGTGGAGGAAACTTGTGAAGCAAGTTGGCTTTTGAGAGGTGATAATGAAATCCAAAATTTTCTATGTGTTAATTGTTATATTAGCAGAGTATCAAAAACACACAGTGACAGGCATGGTGGCACACGCTTGTAAACCCAGCTCTTGGGAGGCTAAGGCAAGACAATCACCATGAGTTCGAGGCCAGCCTGGGCTACATGGTGAGTTCAAGGCCAGCCTCAACTATATAGCAAGACCCTGTCTCCAACCAACCAATCAACCAACCAACAAAGCACACAGACTTAGGAATGAAAAGATGAAGGGACATATTCATGGGACAGGCAGAAGGCAGCACTGACATGGCAGAGCGGGGTGTACAGGAAGTAACTGACATGTTATAGAACAGAAAAGAATCCAAAAAGGAACCCAGTCAAAGAGGAGTGTTGTCTGCGTTCATGATATGTACAGTAGCATGCTACAACCTTTTTCTGTTTCTTTATTTATTGGTGTGGGTGCAGACTTGGATGGCCATGCATGTGAGTATACTACAATTATTTCTAGAACTTCTAGTAAATTAAATGTGTTCATGTATTAAAGAAGTTAATGTTTAGAACAGAGTGTGGCACATAAAAAAAAACTCAGGTCATAGCTGATGATCCTCATTGTTATTATTTAGCCTTTGGGGTCTTTCTATTCCAGAAGACACCAGGGTTTCTGTTTGCCCATATGCTAATGGGAACTATGACAATCTCTATCCTTCCTACTGGTGAGGGATACAGTAAGAGATGTAGATCTAGATATCATGCGTGGAGAACAAGTCATAAATATAGAGGGAGGACAAATGACTTTTTTTTTTGAGACAGGGTGTCACCTCTGTTGTCCAGGGTGACCCTGAACTCACTACGTAGTTCAGGCTGGCCTAGAACTCGTGATCCTCTTGCCTCAGCCTCCCAAGTGCTGGGATTACAGGCATGTGCCACCATGCCCAGCAGGAGGACAAATGAGCTTGGATCAAAGTTTTAGAAGACATTAAGGACTCCTGAGCAATAAACGAGCAAGTGAAAGAAAAGGGGACCTCAGGTACAGAGGATAGAAGATGGTTAAGCAGTAAGGGGGTCACAGAAGCCAGAGGAGGAGAGGGGCTGCAGTAAAGGTCTAATTAATAGGGTGAGAACAGCAAGAAGGTTAAGAAGGATGGACTCTGAATTATCCCTGGATGGGACCAGAGAAGAGGCACCAGAAGAAATAAAGTGAGTCTTTCATGGTAGAGAAAGTGTGTGAAAATGGCAGTGGCTTGAGTTAACTCATCTGAAAGGCTGAAGGGAGGCAGGGACATTAGTTGGAAGGCAGAAAGAAGAATGGTAGAGAGGGAAAGAGTGGGCCGAAGGGGCACAGAACAGGACTCAAGCTACACACTCGGCACAAACCAGGAAGAAGGGCAGGTGTGAGGGGGTGCTTGGGAATCTTCTAACACACAAACTCTTCCATGCAGAAGGCACTCCTCCCCAAATCCCATTCTATCTCCCACCTCTGGGAGAGATTTTTAGACCCAGGGTCTACTCTAAAGGAGCTGGAGTCCCTATACCCTCTCCCTTCTAACTTCCTGTTGGTGGGGGAAATGAAAAGTCTGCCTCTTCAGCAGCACTGTTCAATCAGCCACATATGATTACTTAACTTTAAATTAACTATAATTAAATACAATTAACACTCTGTTCCTCAGTCACACGGGCCATATTTTAAGTGTTTCATAGAATTATATAGTGTTAAAAAAAATTATATAGTGTTGTGGCTCTAGAACATTCCCATGATGGCATAAAGTTCTGTGTGACAACTTTGCTCTGGAGTCTTAGAAGTAGTTCACCTTCTCCCCTACTGTAGGGATATTTAGCTCCCTCTACCTTAGGAAAAGTTTCCTTTCTGGTCCCAGACAAGGAATCACCCAGATCCTTCTGGAAAAACACTACAGCCTGGCTGTAGGGGGTGAGGTGTCTCAATTCTTTGGGGCTGAGTTGCTCAGCTTTGTACTACCTGGGCTTCCTGCCTTCAGCTCTCAGGGGTGACAGTAGTCCTGTCAGAGAAGTCACCTTCCCTGACCTCTGAAACGTGCAGCAGACCTGCTTGCTGCCTGAGTGGAAGACTCCTCTAGCCCAATCCCTGGACCTTTCCCTCCTCCTGCACACCCACTCTCTCCCTACACCATCTTCTGCTTTCCTCCCCCCAGGACAATTTGTCCCCTTTTCTCTTGCTTCCCAGTGCTAAGTACATAGTTGCCAGAGGCCTCAACACCTGCAAAAGGTGTCAGACATCCTGGGGCAACACCTCTTGGTTAGAGAAAGCAAAAGATGGCAAAACTGAAGAGGCCTCAATCCTTGTAGTCAACTCCTTCATCTGACAGCTACGAGGGTAAGCAGTCCTAAATGGGAAATAAAGGTTAGAAAGCACACAATCCCCAAGACTGCAGGTGCAAAGCCAGGGGCTTCTGACAGAACCACATTCCTGGGCATGTTTCTGAACTGCTGTGCCTTGGCTAGTGCATTACGCCATTTCCAAGACAGCATTCCTTTTACGGGAAATGTAGTGACCGGGCCTAAGGCTCCTTTCACAGACAGGGAAACTGGCAGGAGCTGGACCTGCTTAGGCAGAGGGTAACTCAACTCCTCCAAGCAAAATCTAGACCCAAGGAGCCTGCCCTTCCTCCTGCCTGAGGTCTTTCCTTTGCTCATGTTTTCTCCTGCCAGGGCTCTGGTCTGAACACTTCTGAGAAGGACAGAAAAAGTGAAGACACAGTTCTGGTTTGGCTACAGAGCATGACATGTCTCAACCTTCACAGAAAGTAGTGAGTAACTCTGCTTGCCAAATTCCTTAACGGAAAGAAATTAAAAAGTCCCTGAGGGGCCAAGGGTGGGGAAAACTGGGAAATGTGCAGACAGAGGGGTTGGGAGATTACCCTGCTGGCAAGAATGCATGCTTAGCATGTGCAAAGTCCCGGGTTCCATCACCAGTACGAAAATAACACAGTAACAACAAAAAACTGTACAGAAGTCCTCTCAAAAAAATATCCTAGCCTATAATCCCAGCACTTGGGAGGCTGAGACAAGAGGATCGTTGTGAGTTTGAGACCAGCCTGGACTATAAAGTGTGCTCAAGGCCAGCCTGAACTGCATAGTGAGACCCTGTCTCAAAAAGACAAGGGCTGGGGATTTAGCTCAGTGGCCTAAGCGCCTGCCTGGCAAGTGCAAGGTCATGAGTTCAATCCCTGGTGCCGCAAAACAAAAAACAAAAAACAAAAAAACCCTAATCTGCTTCCCTTAACGGCTAGCTTCCCTCTGTGCTCAACATACAACCCCATCACTCAGACAATACTTCCTCCCGCTTCAACCCTTCACACAATCCCAGGTGCCACGGAGGCAGCGGTAAAGGTCAGGTAACTCCAGTCTAGGGGACCCTTACTTATGCCTCTGTCCCCCACTCCCCTTGTGGGCGGTATCTGGCTCTAAGAGACAAGCCTGAGCATCAAAGGAAAGCAGCCTCAACCCCTTCACTTCACTCAAGGCCCAGGCTGGACAGCTGTCTGGCGGGACCTCAGCATGGAAGCACAGGAGCTTCTCTCATGCTCAGCCCCACTCCTGCTCCGCCTGCCCGCCCTCCTAGCTGGCTGCTCAGCAGCTCCTTTCGCTCCTAGGAGCTCAGGAGAAAGGTCTTGTTTAAGCAGCCACGGGCCAGCCAACTCAGAAGCAGCAACATGTCCTAAAATGGTCAAAGAAAACTCTACAGGTTTGGCTAGAGCTCAGCTCCTGAAGGAAGCGGGGCAATCGGCAGGGAGGATGAGCCTAACCGCCCCTCCATCTGCCCCAGGCCCGAGACCTAGGATGAACCCCTTAGTGCTGACTACTTACCATTCCACAGGACCTCCAGCGAGTGGGGGGAGCGCAGAATAGCCTTGTTCTCCTTCAGCACAGGGCTGACGTAGGAAGCTAAGTAAGGGACAGATGTCCAGATCTGTTAAAGGAAAGGGGGCGCTGGAGGCAAATCAACAAACAAGACTGATCACACGCACACGTGCGCACAAGCAAGCACACACATTCACCCACACCATCTGCAAGGCGCAGCTCCATGTTTCCTCTCCACATCATCCCTTCTCTCACTCCTAGGCTCCTGCTGACAACCAGGATTGCTCCTTAAGGCACCAAGCCAAGGAGGTGGAGGAAATGGCCCTGTTCAGGGTGGAAGAGAACGTGGCCCTCCAGAGGCCCCAGCTATACGGGTCCATTTACTCCACTAACAGTTTGGGGACTTGCATTATAATGCTGAGCCTGAGTGCTTTTCATGTGTAAAATGGCGATCGCTGACAAGAGGGCAGAAGTGGTTGATGAGGTGCAAAGAAGGCTGATGAAGTGCCTAGGATGTGCCAGGCGACGTTTTTGGCATCGGAGGCCCCCCGGTCACCCTGCCCAGGCCGCCCCGCCCTGCCCTGCCAACACCTGTTCACCTTGGCCGCATTGACCAGTCTCCAAGCATTGAGCAGGCCGAAACCATGCTGGTGGCTGTGGCTGAAGCCCACTTCATTGGTGAGCCAATCTGCGTGGCGATCTTCATACTGAAAGGACAGGGCCTCCGTTAGTTCCAGGCATGGCCAGTGTCCTAACAACAGCCTGACTGCTGGTTCTCTGCTTCCCTGTGGTCAGTTCGGTCCTGATGCTCCCGCCGAGGAGGCCACTAGGAATGGATTCCCCCAGGAAAGCTGGGACAAAAGGTCAAAGCTCCTTGACTTCACAACCCAGCAGCTGCCTTCCAGAGAGTCAGGGGGCACCAGCTACAGAATAAAGCAGCCCACCCAGGCTCCCCTGGGCAGGAAAAATGGCATCAGCAGAACAAGCACAAGTCTAGGGATGTGGTCTTGAGGGCATTCCTGTATTTGTTCCTTACAAGTGTTCCTCTGGAAGGGACTTGGTGCCTAACATTTGCAACGTTTAGAATCTGAAGCCTTCTGAACCCAAACTCTGGGGTAGGCGGGGCCTAGCCACGCATCTAGCTGCCAGGATCTTACCTGGGTGGCTGTGAAGACAATGATATGCTGGACATCGCGCCATGTGAGACAGGGCCGCACCTGTAGCATGAGGGCTATCATGCCAGCTGCCAGAGGTGCTGCCGCAGAGGTCCCTGTGTGGCCCTCTGTGCAGCCAGTGCCCTTCTGGAGGTCCCAGTCAGTGGTCACCTGGGAAGTGGAGTGCGGAGCAGTGAGGGTGTTAGAGATGAGCTTGGGCCTCAGATCAAGCCTCTCGGGTGGGCCTGGCTTCATCAGCTGTGTGTCTGACCACAGGAGCCTACAAGCAGGGCCAGACCAGGGACCTCTGTGGAATCAAAGTGAGTGGCTTCTGAGGGCAAGGTTGTAGGGGGAAGGAGATGAAGACTACCAGGGGCCTTGGGTGCTGCCAAGTTCCCTGACTCTTGCTCACATTCTCTCAGTTTTCCACCCAGTGCCTCCCCAACCCCCTCACGGGGAAGTGGCCAGGGGAGTTGCTGGGCTTCGGCTGCAGCTGGGACAACAGAATGGCACCAGTCGAGGCCTCCCACTTGGCACCTCAGTGACAGAGCCGGGCTACATGTGTGTGCACACAGCTGGGCCGGTGTCTGCGCAGGCTGCCTGCCCCTGCTCTATTGACCACACACAGGACGAGCTGCTGGTCTGTTCTGGCTCGTGTCTCAGGTGGGTTTCCAGGAGCTCCGCTCTCCCACCCGCGGTTCTGAGGTAAGACGCGAGTGGCAGAGACGGCATCTGCCTGGCGTCAAGTTCTTTTCATGTCCCGTCAATGCCAGGGTTTCAACGGGTTCAGCTGAGGAGGGCTCTGCCTCGAACTGCTCCTTAATGTGGCACTTGGATCCTTAGCCCGAGGTGCTGGTGCAAGACTGGAGACTTCCTTGCTTCCAGTTTCTCTTCTGGGTCACATACTAGCGTGCCAGCTTCTGCCAAGAGCTGCCTTTTCTCCATTGTACTCACTGCTTCCCTCTCAGCTGTTACAGCAGCTGCCAAGAGATGCAGTGCTCACCCAGACACTGTGCACTCCCAACAAGAAAAGGAAAAACACTCTCCGAGTTGTAGTCTCAGAGAGAGCAGGAAGCCCAGTTCGTGCCAGGGGGCAGATTGATTTTTTCCTGTTAAGGAAACCGGCTCACAGTGACAGTATCGTGGGCAGCTGTGAACCTGCGCAAGGAGGCAGGAGCCGCGTGGAGCCCTAGGAGAGTCCAGGAAAGCTTTTAGGTGGCCAAACCGTGGGAAGCATATGCTCCTGTCTCTGCCCTCAGAGCCAGCTCCATCCAAGTGCCCAGGGCATGGGACAGAAACTGGCAACAGAGGTTCTCAAAGCTAGGGAGCACGGCTACGTAAACTGTCTTCATTTCTGGCCAAATTATAGTTCAGATGGAAGGCTGGGGAGAGGGTGAGAGGCAGAGTTGAGTCTGGAAGGCAAAAGCCAAGCACTGCAGAGCAAATGGCCATTCTTTTCTAGAACCTTCTGAGGGGCCTGGCTGGAGAAGGGATGAGATGGGACTCCCAGAGCTCTGGCAGGGGTGAAGACAGAGTATGTTCCCACTCTTCCTCCTACCCAAGGGAGACAAGCCCTAGGCTGCCGAGCACAGCCTTGCTGGCTTTTCACTTTCGTCCACTCCTTTTTCTCTTCTCGCTGAGGCGAGGCAGGGCAGGGCAGGGCAGCGTGGGAGGGAGGGAGGGAGGGAGGGAAGAGGGAGTGGGGGGGTCGCCTGGCACACAGCCTTGGAACATTGTGTTGACCAGAAGTCATTTACTGGCATAGCAAAATTTTAGTTTTGGAAAATGAACTTGACCCTGCAGGAAGACAAAGCAGCCTAATCCCAGTGGCCCCAGAGCCCTCCCTACGCGTCACCGGAGAAATCTGACACCAGTTGCTTGCAGCACGGCTCCTGCCTGGAGCTTCTGTTCCCATTACTCTGCTATGGGCCACAGGGACATACATGGAGCTCTAAGAGTAAGGCCCAGAGACCCGGCTTAAACCTACTGGGACAGAGCCCAGCACCGGCAGCTTCCAGGGCTCCGGTGGCTCCTGCACCAATCTCCCTGCCATCGCTCCAATTATAGCTCGAGGCAGGAGCTCGGCCGTCCTGACGTGAGCCAGTCCTCTGGTTCCTTTTCCCGCCCACCCTATAAAGACAACTGCTAGCTCGCCTCCCGAGGACGAACATGACAGAACTCACAGTATTTATACAGCGGTTGAATAGCAATGCCATGAGGCTCTATTTTTAAGCCCATAGCAAGAAGCCAAAGCCTAAATTCTACTATGGGAAGCCATTTCAAAGGAGTTGTTTAATCAATATGGTACTTGTTTCCATAACAATATGTATTATTTGTTCCAAGTTAAAAATTTTGAGATCAAAGCCATTCACATGGATTTATTCAGAACCCTCAGCGGTCTCCCAACCAAGGTCTTAAGCTCAGCTCTTCAAAGGCAGAGGAGCAAAGAAACACATTGCGATGGCTGAGAGAAGTCACGCGGGACAGGCAGGGGGACGGGGCCTGAGACACTCACAATGCTCCGGAGCATCTTGTCGCCACCACTGAAGGTGACCGCCAGCATGGAGGCACACTCTTCTGCATAGAAAGGCATCCGTCCCTCCTCATCCACAGCACCTGGGACCAGGGAGGTAAATGAGAGCTGAGGTGACAGATCGATCTTGCAGCAGGGTCTGCTAATATGGGTGTTGGCTTTGAGTTATCACTTGGGGGCAGTCCTGAGCTTACAAAGTGATCTGTGCTGGTTGGGCCTGGTGGCACATTCCTGTAATCCCAATTACTGGGGAGGCTGAGGCAGGAGGATTGTAAATTCAAAGCTAGCCTGGCCAATTCAGCAAGCCCTTGTCTCAAATGAACAAACACAAACATGTTTTTGATAGCTTCCGGGGCAAAAGTGAGCACCTCCCACCTCTATACTTAGTCATTTACTTTTTTCTTAATGTTTGCTAAGCATCTGCCACGTGGAAAATGCCATATCCTGATGGCAGTCAGGCAGGAAGCTGGGTAAGTAAGTAATTACAGCTGGAGGGACAAAGCCTATGACTGGGGGCCTAGGAGAAGGGTGCTTAGCGTAGGCTAGTGAGGATCAGGGAAGGCTCCAAGCAGAAGGCAAGGAGCCCAGGGAATGAGAGCACAGCAGAGACCTGATTGGTCACGGTGGGAATGGAGACAGGGAATGGTTCACAGCGTTCTCAGAGAAGCCCTGGGACCTCAGAGAGCTGGTCCAGTCTTATCCCAGCCCAAAGCGATGCCCTCGCTCACATATTCAGATAGACGCCCTGAAGCCGAGGCACACAAAGACAGACAGACACAGAACCGTCGGATCACTACCTATGGTGACGGTGTAGATGGAGTTGGCGTAGCCATCGTAGTTGCAGTTGTCATTGTGCTGACCCCCATTCCCACTGGCCACCACGAAGATGCTCCCGAAGCCCTGGCGGCCGGCCATCACCCCGTGTTGCAAGGCAGCCTGTGGAGCAAAAATGTCACGCTATCCGCTGAGGAGTTCTTCAAAAGACCCTACCTACCACGCCAGTCACTCTTGCCTCCCTTCCTACGAAGAAAAAGGAAATAAAGTTTAAAGGGCACGAGGATGAGAGATTTACAAATGGGTACAAAATGGGGAGGGCAGCTGGGTGTGGTGGCACATGACTGTGATCCCAGCACTCAGGAGGCTGAGGCAGGAGGACAGCTGTGAGTTTGAGGCCAGCCTGGGCTACACAGCAAGACTCTGTCTCAAAAAAAAAAAGAGGGAGCTTAAGAGTTGAACAAAGTTGGATAGAGGTACTCTGCTATCAGACAACAGAATGCGGCCAGGAATGAGCCAAGAACAAGGTCAAAGGGAAGCAACCTGAAAACATCACTCCATTCCCCTAAGAACCTGTGCCCTTCACCCTCCATCCTGGGCTAGCGCACACTTCCTGAAAGGAGGCTGCTGGGCTAGAAGGCGTGGTTGTGGCACTGCGGGTGGGGAGAGGTGCACACAGGGACGGACTTGTAGTGTTTCTAGGGCCAGGTGTCCCAATCTCCCTCCAGTTCAGTTACCTTTCCAAGCTGGTGAGGGCCATCCACTGTCTTCCCATCATCATCCGGGCCCCAGCTGTTGAGAAATAGCCGCAGGGAAGAACTAGAGCCAGGCTGTCCCTACCCACCCTGGGCCTCCCAGTCTCAGCTGGTCACCCTGTCTGTGGCTCGTACTTTTTTTCTGAGGGTTCCAGTTCAGGACTCCCACGATTTTTTTCCCTTCTTTTTGAGGGTACTGGAGACTGAGCCAGGGCCTCCAGCACACTTCTGCTCTAAGTAAGCACTCTACCACTGAGCTACATTCCCAGCACTAGGATTCTGTCAGGAAAAGACCTAGGCCTCAGAGGTTCAGCCCTTCTCCAAAGTAGAAAATAGAAGACTGAACTAAGGTTCTTCTTTTCCCTGGAAATGTCCGCAAGGCAGGACTTCTTTATTCTGACCCTGGACTCCAACCCTCAGGCCTCACTGACGCGAGACAGTACATAGCTGCAGAGCAGAACAGAGTCACTCCTCGGGGACCTAGGTATCATCACTTGGCTGGATGGCAAGACACCCATGAAGGGATGCTTTATCTGGGTTAGTTTTTGCTTCTCAGGCCAAGGAATTCTGTTCTTTGTGAGGAAATACTTTGTGGATGACATCAAGGACTTAAGAGGGACTGGCTAGGGGTAGGAACAATGGCATGGGGGCCACCCACCCCCAGGTCCTCCTTGTCCCGCCCACCAGAGCCATAGCTGGAAGCTGCAGGCGCTTTATTTGTGGGGTGGTAGGGACTGGCACTGGGATTCAGCTTACCTGTGGTTAGAGAAGAAGGCTTTGTGAGTTTAGAAAATAAATATCTGCGTGACAGGCTGGGGCACTTGATGTGTGGTAACCTGATTACTGGGGTGACAGAAGCTTAAGACTGAGCACCCATGGCTGGGGATCTGGAGAAATGAGGGCAATGGCCTTATCAGCTGAATGAAGGGCCCCTGTGTGGACCTGCCCGAGCCAGCCCATCTTGCCGTCCTTGTTGTTGGAGGACACGTTCCAGGTGCTCCCCCCTCTCACCTGTGCTGCCTCACCTGCAGCTCGGCCTCACCTGCAGCTGTAGATGTCATTGATCTGATAGTGCTTGTTGAATGCCACAGCCTCCATGCTGTCTGTGAGCGGCCCGTCCAGTACCCGGATGCCTAGGCATTAAAGACGCCCAATCCTTACTCATACTGGCCCCCCACGAAACAGGTAACTTGGCTGGTCCCCCAACTGGGGGACAGAGTAGTAGGGAGCTACATGTGGGAGACTTGTTTTCCCTGTTCATTCTTTGGTACTTTGTAATTGTACCACATACGTGTTACTTGTCTGAAAAACGTTTATTGTCATGCTGGAGATTAGACTGCAATGATCCTGGGGTTTTGTGGGAAAAAGAAGGTTGAAATGTAGGTAACTCATTTCCTTTTTATCTTTACCTCAGTCATGTAAAACAACTAGCACAATACTTGACACAAAAGATGTTGGGTAAATGGTATTCATTACTAGCGGTACTCCCAGAGATGCCTGTTTGCCCTCTAAAATGGAGGTGTCATGTCTTGGTGACCACACAGGGACAACTGGGGCTTTCAAAAGGGACTGGGAGCTGGGCCTGGTGTCGTACGCCTGTAATCTCAGCACTCAGGAGGCTGAGACAGGAGGATCGTGTGAGTTCGAGACCAGCCTGGGCTACAAAGTGAGTTCAAAGCCACCCTGAACGGCATAGCGAGACCCTGTCTCAAAAAGACAAGGGCCGGGGATTTAGCTCAGTGGCATAAGTGCCTGCCTGGCAAGTGCAAGGTCGTGAGTTCGATCCCCGGTGCCACAAAAACACATACACACACACAAAAAGGGGGCTGGGAGCAGGACATGGTTGTGCATGCCTGTAATTCCAGCACTGAGCCGAGACTGAGGCATGAGGATCATAAGTTTGAGTTCTGCCTGGGCTGCTCGGCAAAATACATCAAAAAATAAAAAGGGCTGGGGATGTAGCTCAGTGATATAGCAGCCCAGTACTGACAAGGAGAAAAAAAAGTGGGGGGTGGTCTTGAACCCTGAAGATTTCTGGCTCACTCTGCAATCTCATCTGCGGAGGACTGCTGCCCTCTGCTGGAGAATGAGAGGAATGCAGCCAACCAACTGGCTCTGCAGGTCCTCAGGCATTTTTAGGAATCACCCCGAGGGGTTCCCATTCATTCCTTTCGCTTTTTGCCCTGGTGGATAAAGAGTAACGTGGAACCACAGAAGTACTTCCAGTGGGGGACTGGGCCGTCCAGCTCTGCTGAATGGCTGGAGAGGTGAGTGCAAGAGCAGTTTCCACAGAGCTGTGCAGCAGTGGAGGAAGAGCTGTTGACTGGCACTTTGCGAACTACAAAAAATGCAAGGGCAGCATAGTCAAATGGAAGGAGCTGTTATGACGACTTGGGTCACGGATCAGAAAAAGGGAAGCGGAGTCTGGCGGGGTGGGGTTTTTGGGACGGTGGACGTGCTGCTAAAAACGTTTGGAACATCACTGCACTGAAACACCAACCAGCTAATTGTCCTATTAGTTCACCCTATACAGCAGGCTATGTGTGTTGGCGGTGGGGAAAAGAAGTTTCACAATTGGGTGGGGATCTGGGCACGACTACTGTGCCCACGGCAGAGCCTACCGAGGTCACTGGGCAGCTACCTGCTATGCGGCTCCCGTAGGCCACGCCTACTGCGCAGAAGCTGTTGTTGGGCGCCGCGGCGATCTCGCCTGCACACCGGGTGCCGTGGTGGTTGCCGTTCTCCACATCCGGGTGGGGCATGGGGTCAGGATCGTTAGAGTTGAGGTCATAGCTACCTTCAGGGCTCTGAAATATTGAGGGACAACAGGCAGTCACTCACTGGGTCCCAGGGGTCTAAGAGAGAAAGGAATGGGGAATTTGGGATTCCAAGGCAGGGAAGCAAGCCCATCTCTGTGCAAAACACACAAGCTACAAGATACGCGCAGTGAACGCTGGTGTGGAACTAGGAAGCACCATGGCTCTTAGCAAATGTCTCTCTTGCCTGTTATAGGAATGGGCCCACTGTAGAATGGCTTGGGGAGCCCAGGATAAGAGATTTCGGGTCATCTAAAGATCACATTTTATTTATTTAATTTTTTGGTACCGGAGATCAAACTCACGACCTTGTGCTTGCCAGGGAGGCACTTGTGCCGCTGAGCTAAAGCCCCAGCAAGATCATATTTTAGAAAGGAGGTACCCAGCACTGTGGAGAAGGAAGCTGCCTACAGGGGCCACTCCTTACCCTGCAGACAGGGGAGCAGCAACAGGAAGCCGGAAGTTAGGGTGGGGTTGCTCTCCCTTGCGGCTGGGGCGCCTGCTGCGTCTTAACAGCCAGGCTGGAACACTGGCTGAGAGAGGAGAAAGCACCCCGCCCCACCTCCCAGGCTATTTGGTTTGGCTCAGGGCCTGCTAGGTGGGGGAATAAGACAGAAGCACGGAACAGAAGGCACTATGCTGTGGGACAGGGGGGTGGGTCCAGGCCACTCACATAGTTGGGTGCAATGTCCTGGATGGTGTGCTCCACTCCGTCGTCCACCACTACCACCGTCACCCCGCGCCCGGTTACATTGCGCTCCCACACTCCCGTCACGTTGATGTCCCTGCCTGGGCTCCGCCGGTTGTTCTGTAGGAGCCGGAGTGCACAGAGCGGTGAAGCAGGGGCACGTGTTGGTAAGGGGCAGAGCCACAGGATGTGCCTGGGC
>RJWT010018723.1:0-18744 GCA_004365215.1 Cuniculus paca
AGTAAATCAGATATCCTAAATTTTTCAGAATATTATAAAATATTCTGAATATATCACAGGAATATTATTTAGTAACAATCTTTCTCCATTATAGACTGATCTATTAGTTCTGCAATTATTTTTAAAATGTTCTATTGCTTATGGATATAGACAAGACACAATAGACTAAAATCATCCTGCTCTCCAAAGATACCTATAGAGTACTCCTGGTTATAATAAGTCAATTGCATTCCCATGGGGTAAATCTTTGAAGAACACAGCATGACACCTGCCATCGTCATAGGTATTTCCATCAGCAGCTCTGACTCCTGAAACATGTATATAAGTCTGCCTACCAAACATTCAGAAAGGTATCAGCAACTAAAGGAGGTAACTGAAATGAGTTCAGTGTGCCTAGAAAATTTAACAAGGTAAGACTGGTCAGACAGAGCAGAAAGTGAATGAAAGTGAAGTATCAAGAAAACTAGCTTTAAACCCTCCCATAGCACCAGTTTAGCAAAAATAAAGTAGTATGTTCAAGTAGCCATAAGAGCGTTTTGGAAACATTTCATGTGTCACGGATGAGAGTGTGAATTTGTACCCTGTAAAATTAAGGCAGAAGTTTGGCAA
The DNA here is from genome assembly GCA_004365215.1 of Cuniculus paca. Classification (NCBI taxonomy): domain Eukaryota; kingdom Metazoa; phylum Chordata; class Mammalia; order Rodentia; family Cuniculidae; genus Cuniculus; species Cuniculus paca. Next base: position 610 of record RJWT010018723.1, read on the forward strand.
GTTGAATTGAGCCCTGGGAATACAATTTCCACCATGTCTGTAATACACAAGCACTGCACTTATTCTTTACTATGACGTGCAAGTCAAGAATTTCGTAACAATTCTCTTACACTTTTTTCTTTGGCCTGTGTTGAAGACTAGAGTCACATAAGAGCAGGTATTGTCCTCTCTTTTGATCTTTTTACTGATATCTTTGATGTCATGATGATCTTTTAAGAATAAAAAACAGATTGCACTTTGGAGAAGAAACTATCTCGATCCCTTCTTCTGTTCCATTAAAAATCTCACTACTGCAGGAAAGGAATGCCAATATTCAAAAGTGACTTCATTATGATATTTGATTTTTCTTTACAATCTTATGTCTCCCTGAGATTATACTAAGTGGAAAGATACTTTGAGAAGAATATGATGACTCTATTATTCTGTGGTGTCTTTCCCAAAATTTCTACTGCAGAGTGTGTTTGTTTATATGTTCCTCATACAGGCCTTTGTTGAGTGTGGAGAAGAAAGAAATTTGAGGGGTGGTGTACATGTGTCAGTGTACATGTTTTCTCAATGAACAGGCAAGTACTATTTGTCCTAGAGTAGCCACTTGGTGAGAAAATTCTGTGACACATTCCTCAGATATGGCCGGCTATGCAGTATCTTAGAAATAAAGCCTTCAGATCTAGTTTCAAAAGTGAAAGATAATAGTAATCTCTGTTTCAATCAGAAAACAAGCATAGGATGATTGTGGAAAGGTATCTTACATCATATTCCATTTCCATCCACTACCCTCGTCCTTAGCATACACTCTCATGTTCATTTACAATTCATCATAAATCCTTTAATCACTTTTTTTCACCAAATAATAATTTTCAAGTTGAACTCCAAGAAATATTAGCACAAAGACAGATAGTGATCCTCAAATATATTTTTGAAAACATTGCAAAAAAAAAGTCTTCCCAAAATTACCGTGAAGCAGGCAAACATTAATTTCCCAATATGGATGTAATTTATCATGTAACTTAGAAGTTTTCAAACTTGACCACAGAACCTATCTTCCCTGCCTACACTTTACACACATATGAACTCACAAACAAAACAACATCACAAAAAATGCTATCTTGACAATCAATTTTTAGAAATACTGGTGAAAATACAATAATTTACAAATCTATTAGTAGTGCTATGAAGGATTTAGGTAGTTTATTTTAATCTTCCTTTCATTTCCTCCAAGCTTTTAAAATTTGAAATAGCACATTTCCCTATTAGAAGTTCCCTGGCTGTGATATAAATTACTGGTTAGGCATTGACTCTCCTAGAGCCACCTCCTGTGCCTCCCAATGCATGATGACCTCTGCAGTCTTTGGAGCCCTCATTGCTCTTTCCTTCATTTTGTGCTATAAAATCACTGTCTGTATGCAAATCACCTAGGAAAAAGTTAAGCAAAACAGGTGTTGGCATAGGAATGCCATTTTCTAGGCTTTGACAGGTAAACTGTTGGTCAACAATATACCTATCCTTGATGATCTCAGAAAACAAATGTGGAGGAGTTTTTGTGCTCTCAGTTATGGCTGACAAGATAGGGGTTATAATATGAATGATGATGTTCTTCCCAGATTCAAAAGTCAATGTCTAAAACCCAGCATTAAGAATGGGTACCTTTAGGATATGATAAAGTTTTGAGGGTTTTTCTCTTGTGAATGGGGCTAACGCCCTTACAGCTTGAAGGTGGCCCTTTTGCCACTTCCAGCCTGTGGAACACAGTATCAAGGCACCATCTATGATGCAGAGGCTCTTGTCAGTCTTTGAATCTACTGTTTCCTTGATATTGGACTTCATAGCCCTTAGAACTAAAAGAACTAAACTGATGCTATTTACACATTATCCTGTCTTAAGATACTTTTTTATAGAGGCCAAAATTAAGACAGTGTGCAATAGAAAAAAGTCCAAACCTGTGTTGTAGTGTCTGGTTTGCTACTTCATATACAAGTGATTGTAGTTGTCTTTCTATTTTGTGGCCTCAGCATGTACATAAGGGTAACAGTCTCTCTATCTCTCTCAAATCATTTCTTTGAAAATAAAAATCCATGGGCTAATAAGAATATCCCAAATTATAATCAAATATATTACACTATTTCACAAAAAAATTACCAATAATAATGATAATAACTAGTATTTATGCTTCACCATGTGTGATTGAATGTAATGCACTAAAAGAATATTTAATACTTCTATTATTTGTCTCTATGTCTACACTTAAAAACTAAAAATTTCTATTCAACAAATATGAGGTACAATTGAGTATCAAGTACAATATTCAATTTTTCCAGATTGACAGATACAGTTATATACTTTTGAATTGTATGTATATACTTCTTCACTAGCAAAATCTAGTCAACTTTTCATTAGACTTTTTTAAATGTCCATACAATTATTCAGACTGTTGCATAAATCTGTATGTTTTTCACTAGAGTCAGCACAGAATGGATTATGTCCTAGTTAGCAATAAACTCACATGATTATTTATTTACAGAGGTGCAATATCTTAGTCCAAATGCTAAACTGTAAGGCACAATTGAAATTATTTAGTAAATTAGTTATCTCTAAATGACTAGAATTCAATACTAAATCCACCGTTTCACATCACAATCTATTAAGAGTAAACAGTCTATTCACAAGGTATGCATAAACTTGAGTGAAAATAGCCACTATCGAACACATTTATTAAGATAGAAAATTTCAAAATTCATACATTGATTTTTTGCTAATTTTACATATGCAAGAAGAAACTGTATTACTTAAATATTATTTTAAAACTTTTAGAAATCACTTGGTCTTAGTTCATCATACATGTAGATATCCAGGTGCAAAGAAAGAAAATCAGTTACCTAAATCTTAAGACAGTATCATGCAGGGCTATGACTTCTGCCATATGCCTTTGTAATATTTGTGGGGATGTTTCTAGTTTATAGTCTTTAAAATGTCATATTTTGATGAAAAGTTTCAATATTCATTGGGTACTCCATACCTGATAGAACATCTGGATCAGACAAAACCATAACAATGAATCTTAGGACAAGTAAGACTGAACAATAAAACGTTGTGAATTCTAGTGTGTATAAGTTCATTTTTAAACAAGGTTTCATTATTATTCCTAGTGTTCTATTGTTGCTGCTGTTGTTTTATTGAGCAATGAGAAAGTTATTGAAATTTTGTCTGGCATAATTTTTCTCTCTCTCTCTCTCTGTCTCTGTCTCTCTCTGTCTGTCTCTCATCTTACCTTTCTTCAACATAGAGTAAATATATATCAGCCATTGGGAGAATTTTCTGGAGTCCATATTAAAGAAAGTTGAGTTATAGGGAGGAAAAATCTCTTGAAGGGCACACTGAATGAATAAAACTGAGCTCTGATCTTTCTATTCCATTCACATTTTCTTTTCTTAGTTTTACAATGAAAGTTATGAAAAGAGGTGGTTCTTCTTCATTCTCCTTGTTGCTATATTCTTATTTTTATTTTGGCTTTTAGCTCTGACTATATAAATGTACAGTGCTAAGTCCTTTTGGAAGTTATCCTCATTGTGCCATTATTTAATGTTCACAACTAAATTAGAGAAAAAAGTGTTATAATTACTTTGTAGATGATTTTGCTGAAATTTTGCAAAATTCAGTGAATAAAATCTCCAGTTTCACAAGACTCCCATTTGGTGTGGATGCTGGGCTTAGAGCCAGAAAACCTAGAGAAGGACTCAGCTCTAATTCCAACAGCAAATGAGGAAACAGCACAGATTCAGAGGGGTTCTCTAGCTCAGCAAAAGATAAAAGGAAGGGGATTCAGACAGGAATGGTTATATGCAGAATAAAGCACTAATTAATTAGTCACCTATGAAAAATCAGGGTCCCAGATGTCTAATATTACTTAGTTTATGTGCCAACCTAAAATCAAATATGAGAATAATTAATAAAATGGAAAAATTGTTTATTTACAATTTAATCAACTTGGGAAGACAAGTAGTCTGCCTCTCTTTCATCTCAGAGAATAACTCCGATTTAGAGAAAGGGTAGAACAAAATTCAGGAATATTCATATGTAAGCATGTACACAGTTTTTGTTACTTTTCTCTCCTTGCTGAGACAAACACCTGACACCCAAAATTAGGGAAGACAAGGTTTATTTAGCTTACAGTTTCTGGTGGTTTCAGCCCATAATCAGCTGGCTTAACGGCAGGGTGGCATGGCACTGGGGCAACACTTCAAGGCAGCAGCCAGAGCAAAACGAGGGAAACACAAGCCTCTTCTTCTCCCTTATATTGTACTCAGTCCCCCCCACCTTCAGGGTGGGTGTAACACACAAAATGTCCTTGCCTTCCTTTGCACAGGATGAGGATATTTACAAAGTAAGAGCCCTGGCTCCCTGCTGAGTCTCTCAGTTAAACTTCTAAACTGTGCAAGTTGACACAATGCATCAACCATAACATACACCAATTATGATCAGGACTCTCCCACAGGTCGCCAGCATAGGCAGGGAGAACGAGCCAGTCCAGCCCCTGTACACACACAGGCCACTGTCAGGACTCTGCTGTGGGTAGCAAGTGTGAGTTAGGAGAACAAGCCAGCCATGCCTTGGAGAAGCCATGAGTGTCTTGAGAAGCCTGCCCTGCACCCCACCCCCTACTGGCGAACCTGAGTTAGGAGAAACCCAGGTGCCTTTCCCATCCCCTTACACTGTGGATGGGTAGCCAACATGGGAAGTACCTGGGACCCACAACTGCTCATCTGGAGGAACTCATTAAAGTATCAAGACAAAGGAGAAAAAGGCAATCTCTGGACTCCAGCCCAAACAGAACAAGTCCAGGAGACATGGACATGAAAGAAAACAGAAACCACATACCTAAAATTTCTGGGATGATGACAACTGAAGTAAACAAACAACTTCATGAGACTAAAATAAATCAGATCAGAAATAATATCTCAGATAAAAGAAGAAATAACAAAATAAAAGAGTTGCTGAGCATATCCAAAGAAGATATAGATCGAAATAACAGGAGAATGAGGGAAATCTTGAATAAACAATATATAGAAGAATTCAAATGCAGGAAACAGACTCAAAGATATAACCAGGAAATTTTAAACTCCATTGAAAACTGGCAAAACTGCTAGAAGAAAACTGAAGATAGACTTTCAGACCATGAAGACATGATGACAGTTAGTGACTGCAAAAGGAAAGATCTCTTAAAAATAGCAAAGAACCATGAAATAACAATTCAATGACTGCAAGATAACACAAAGAAAAATAATTTAAGAATGACAGGCATCAGCAAGAAAGTAGGAGTCAACACAAATGACATGAAGAGACTATTTACAGAAGCATTAGCAGAGAACTTCCCAAGCTTGGGAAAAGGGCCTAACATACAGATAAATGAGGCATATAGAACTCCAACTAACTATAACCATAATTAATCAACAGCCAGACATATAATCATCAAGATCCCAGAAATTCAGTACAAGAACAGAATATTAAAGTCTGTTAGAGAAAAGAAACAGATCAACTATAAAGAAAAATCCATTAGAATCATGAAAGACTTCCCAACACAAACCATCAACTCTAAAAGAGCTTGGAGTGCAGTGCTTCAAGTTCTAAAAGAAAACAACTTCCAACCCAGAATGATATACCTTGAAAAACTATCTTTCAAAATTAATGGAGAAATAAGATACTTTTATGACAAAGAACAACTGAAGGAATTCATGACCATGAAACCAATACTACAAAGAGTACTGAAGGATATTCTAGAGAAAGATAAAAATGACCCTGGTCCCAGGAACAGCAGCAGAATGAGCTCGCAGAGCAGGGCAGGCAATTGAATGGAGGGAGAAAGTAGGGAACCAACAGCAGGAAAAAAGCATGGCAGAGATGAACCTGTACATGTTGGCCCTAACAATTAATGTAGATGGCCTCAAATCACCAATAAAGAGAAACACAGGCAGAGGGAATCAAGAAACAAGATCCTTCAATATGTGGTATACAAGCAGCACATTGATTTGAAAGGAAATTCATAGATTGAAAGTCAAAGGAGAAAAAAAGAACGACACTCCCTGTGACAGGGAGCCAGAAAAAAGTGGGGATAGCTTGCTCATCAACCACAGAATGGATATGATATGGCATTTTTATTCAATGGACAGCAACTCAGTTATGAAGAAAGGTAATCATGAGGCTTTGTAGGCAAACAGATACAAATTATGATCATGCTTTTGGGTGAAATGGTTCAGACTCACATAGGTGAATATGATGTTGTCTCCCTAGTATGAAAAACTGAAGGAGTTTGTGGGATTTAGAATGTAGAATAGATATTGTGAAAGAGAAAGAGGAGGAAGTGTTTAAGAAGGAAAGGTGGTAGTCATTGTTAATTCCCTGTCATTTTGTTTTAATGTCTTGTATCATTTCCATTGTTTCATTTTGATCGATTTTATTCTGTTTTGTTTGGTTTGATTTTATTTTATTTGATGGCATGGGCAGTTATTTCAAAAATAGAAAGATATATTATGATAGCCATTGTTGATTTCCTGTTATCTTATTTTGAATTCCTATATCACTTTGACGTTTTGTTCTGAGTGGCTTTATTTTGTTTGGTTTTATTCTCTTATAAAAATATCCATATGATGATATGGACAGGTTTTGGGCCAAATGACTGATACTATAGAAGTTTCTTTGTTTTCACATCTATAGATAGCAGTTTACACTCTCAGTGTGAGGATGCCTGGAGAAGCAGTTTATCTTTTAAAAAATATTAAATTTTAAAGCCTATTTATCTTCTTTGTTACAGGATGACAGAAAGAGTTGGAAAGAAGAAACACTACCCTGCAGGCTGTATAGGTTATACAATACGACCCTTACATCTACACAAGCCTTCATCCTACTGTAAGGGGCATGGATTAGGCTTATTTGCTCAACCAAAAATGTTAATAGAAATAAAGACATGGTGGAAAAATCATAAAACCCTGAATGATCACTCCCCAAAACCTAAAAATTTCCTTATTAGATATCTTCTCTTGCTCTGCTCTCTACCTCTTGGAGGAATATTAGAATAGTTGTGCACATTAGGCAGTGCTGACAATTAATAGCAAATAAGTTATACTTTCTTTTCCTATCAAAGTTGAACTCTGTGTTCAATTGTATTCTGCTACTTAGACCCTTGTTTGGCAGTCAAAAGTGTTAACCAATATGCTGTAAGTCTGCAACTTTCCATAATAAATCACAGACTGTGAAACTCAAGATATTTAGTTATCAGGATATCTGAAACCCTGTGTCCTATTTTTTTTCACTAATCTAACTAACTTGACCTATGAAACAATATTGGAGTATTTTGAATTAATGTGAACTAGAGATAATAAAAATAGTAAGACAATACTAAATATTAATAGAATAAGCTTACTTACCAAGATACTGCAAGTCATGTTTGAAGATGACTTATTTAAGTAAATATTTGACCAAGTTTCTGAATATTTTAACAGTAAAGGATCAAGTAACTGCTCATACTTTAGAGTCTTCACTGATGTCATCTGTTTAGGAGCTGTAGTCAATTTTAAAAATTACTTAAAATAAGTCCCTATTTTTCAGTTCCCAAGTCTGTAAGTTTTCAAAATCTGTTGTTGCACAGTTGATCATTTTAGTTAATATATGTGAAAGAGGCTTGTTTCTTGAGTACTTAACTAGAGTACTTAACTAGATCAAATTTGGTGATATGCAAAACCTGAATATTGAGGAACAGTTGTCCCTATGCTGGTTAGGTGTCTCTTAATATTTTCCAGCTCCATTTGCATTTTTAAATTGTCTAAAATCTAGTTCTTCCAGTCACTGTAACCTACCTCCTGGCTAGTGGCTAGTCACATATGGGATGAAATGTCTATTCCTATGACTTGAGAAACATTTTATTTTTCATATCCATGATTTAGTAGTGAATTAATAAGACAAGATTGGGGGAATTGAATTTAACACATGTGAATACTACATGACTTTGAAAAAAACTGTGTATTCAGGGAAATGGAATAAAGTTTTGTTTTGTTTTCTTAAATTGGGGGTGGGAAATAGGGGGTGGATATACAAGTAATTAAACACTTACAGAGATTCAGAAACATCAATTTTAATGATGTTTCACTTTACATTTCCTGAAGTCTCAAAGGCCACAGTGCAACCTGGATTTGTCCTGTTCACAGCAGAGAACACCCACTGTGTTTCCCCACAACTGCCTCAGCCCCAGGGTACAGTGTATTGCAGGCTAATTTACAAATGTTATCTTTCCAATGAGAACACTTGAGAAAATTCTGGAGAAAACTCACAGAAACATAAGTTTATTCACAAGAAATAAAAGGCAAATAGTGACAAAGTTATTATCAAAGAGGAAGAAAAGATGTTGACAAGTAACATCTTTCAACTCTGACACTTAATCTTACTAAATAACCAGGAAAAAATAATTGTAACTGAGATCACGGTGGAGATTTGTTGAAAGGAGCTTAAACATGATTATCTTTACATAGTAGACTCTTCAGCTATTGATAAAATAGTTTAAATTAGTTGACCATTAGGTTACATTTCTGGTATATTTTCAGTGTTCAAAACTCTATTTAGAGAGATTTAGATGTGTGAATTCATATACTATGCATAGTAATTCTAAGAAGTACGTACTGTGGTACCTGTTTATGAACTTAATTTGTTTTGTGATTGGGGAAAGATGGCTGCATTTGAGTTGGAGTGAGGAAGATGGCCATGGTGTACAGTTTCTGAACAGAAGCAAAATTTTGCTTAACACTTTTGTTTGTGAGTCAAATTATTTGCAAACAGATGTGTTCATGAACCAATGTATTACTCTATTCATATTAATTTATAAAACATAAAAATAAAGCATAGAAAATTTCACTGGGGAAAGCTTACTTTTGCCATTTGGGTGGCCCTCCTGAAAGTTTCAGTTTAAGACAAGAAGACAGACTTTGATTCTCTTGCAATCAGTAAAAGTAGCTGATAATTAAAGAATATGAACTTCTTCCCGAAAAGTTGGTAAACCTTCCATGAGACACTACCTCATTTTAGGAGTGATTATAGTGAATCTAGTAACCTGCAGACACACAGAAGACAATTGAACTATTAGGAGAATAGGTATACTATTCCTGGAAGTAGATCTCAGTTATGTCCTATCACATTGCCTAATTCAGAAGTCTAGGTGTTTGATGAGCTATGGAAATGAATGCAGAAACTAGTAAATTCAGAAATAGTTGGATTATACTTGTCTGATTTTTCTTCTGGATAGTAATATTTCCTCGGTCCTCCAAGAAAAGTATCACATTTATCATGTTCAGATTTCTGTTTTCTGTTTGGAGGAGAATTCACAATCTGAATTATCATTGGACAAAATTCATCTATGTGTTCCTATGATGATTATGGAACATGAGAGTTATTCATTGGAGTAGGAAGTACTAGGCTTTTAGGGCAGACAACTCTGGAGACAATAATGAAATTAAATAGTAATAAGCCAGAACAATAAAGAAGGAAGAGAATTACAGTGTAATGAGTTCTATCTTAAGTGTTGTACATATATTACAATACGTCTTGAAACTTCCTGCAGAGCAGGATATCGCAATCAGCAGAGAAAACAGGTAAATTTTCCAAGGTAAGACATGCTAAAAACTATTACACCTATTTGAACACAGATATCTCTCAATCAAAATTTATTCTTTTCTAGAAATTATTATCACTGTATTGATTCAATTAATATATGCCAGTAAGGATATTCTTTGGCACATAACTACAAGAAATATCTTTGAATTTTATAAGTTCATTACTAAACATCTTTGATTAAAATATGTGCTATTAACACTTTTTACTGTTAGCTATAAAATGTGATCACAATTTGTTTTTTATCAGCTCCTTATGACTTGTCTGATAAGCAAAACATAAATATTAGACTTTGTTTTATAGAAGAGAAGATTTAGGCTTAGACAAGGGCTTTTTCTTCCTCTTTTGTATTTTGGGGCTGCTGCATCATTCCATCATTCATCTGAAATGATAGAATTTCCACCATCTCTTTTCATGAGAGCTGCTACTATTCTGAATATTTAGGCAATTCAGCTTAAATTTTCACAAACTAAAGCAAGTACCATAAAGACAAGCGAGAGAACACTGTGGTTCATTCTCTCTCCCTTTCTCTGTATTTCTCTCTCTCTCTCTCTCTCTCTCTCTCTCTCTCTCTCTCTCTCTCTGATATCATCCTCCAAAGTCATACACAGAATAGTTTCAAAACAGCTAACTTACTGGTTCAGAGTAATTCAGCTTGAAAATGGCAGTTAAATCACAAACAGAATTCTGTGTAAAAGTTACTGGTCATATTTTTGAAACATTAGCTGTACCCTCTGATATACTAAAATACAGATGTACTTCTGTGCTCTATTTCTTTTAAGAAGCTTAAACTGTTTCTTTCAAACTGATGACAAAGAGAGCCAAAGTCTGAGATCTGGTGCAACCTCTTGCTCCAGATATTAACTGTGGTTGTCCGTCTACTCCTGGAATCTCACTGAATGCTACCTGACAGCATCTTTGTTCTTCTACTGGAATGGAGAATCTACTCCATTCTTCTACTGGAATCATTTCCTTTCATGAGGAAATTTTTCAAAAAATATACTGCTTGTTTCTTTCTCTACTGCAACTTTATTTTGCATAAAGTTGTTTTGAGGACAGATAACCTTTGTTCTGATTATTTCTAATTCCACTGTACCTAACAATTTCTTTATTAATATTACTCATTTTTCAAATTTGTATGTCAAAGGATTTGTTTAATCTTCAACTTTTCCTCACTAAATAACTACTTTAAAAATAGTTTAAGCTTTTATCAACCAAGTAAGCCACATGTTCTCTGAAATTTTACATAATAATTCCATTATTTCTGATTTAATAAACATTTTAAGCCACATTTTGTTTTACATTCCTCTTACTTTCTTTTACCTTCTCTTAAAAGAAAATATAGATTTGCTTATTTTTCTAAATTGGAATTGATTCAGTGGAAGTTACTGGGTTGTTTGTTCAATCATCAATTTATTTGAGTTATTCTAAGTGCCTACTTTGGACATATATTGTGGAAAAGTAATAAAAAGGGCAATGAATTAATCATCATCCTCTCTGACATAGTTCATCCTCTAAGTGAGTAGAACTATAGACAAATGCTTGCATCACATTGTGGAAACTGTCTTAATAGGCATATGGGAAGATAATAATGAAGGTTTAATGCTGATAGTAGAATTCAAGAAAATATTTATTTTGCAGGAAACTTGAGCCAGGTTGTAAAAAAACAGTGGGGATGGGTATGTGGTCTTACAAGCTACAGGGTATGCAGCACATATAAGATTAAAAGAATCATGATGAGGTAGAGATTCTAAAGACCTAATTTTTAAAAAAGTTAAACCACCATAGTTATTATAACAATATCATACTGGGAGCTTAAGCAGCAGAAATTTGTTTTTTTCACAATCTAAAGGAAAGAAGTCCAAAAAGAAGGTCCCAGGAGGGCTGATTTCTGGTAAAACCTTTCTCTTTGATTTGTATAGAGTGGTCTTCTCTCTGTGTCCTCTTTGTTGTGCATTTGCATCTCCATTATCTCTTTCATATCTTATGGGGACAGCAGTTCTATTGTACATGGGCCCTAAACCTGGCATGATTCTCTTTACATAAGTGTACCATTTATGCTTAATGGGAGACCTACCCTTAAAACTCATTGAACCATGATTATTTCTTTAATGACTCCATCAAACAAAATAACTGTGCATTTGAGCTTCAACATAGATTTTGATGAAAGTTACTGTATTATTTTCTACCCCCTGGTCCTCAAAGATTCACTTGTTTTTCATATATAAAATACATTCACTCTATCCCAAATATCCCCACATCTTACCATGTTTAAACATGTTAAACTGAATATGAGGTCTGATTTCAATGTTGTCTACATCAGGTAAACATATGAGGAGAGTAGGGATTTATTCTAAGACAAAATCCTTTAGCCATGAATTTATGAAACCAGGAAAGTTATCTGCTTTTGAAATATAATGGTGACGCACATAGAAGATTCAATTAAAAAGGGAGAAATCAGAATAATTGGTTAATAACTGGTTATGTATCCTCCCAAAATACCAAATCTAGAAAGGCAAATGCCATTTTATCTTTAGGATCAAGAAATTCTTTGAACGTTCTGGAATGGCAAAGTTCTTCCCATGATCCTAGGTAGGGATTTCACTGTGACCAGGCAGCAGTCCAACCCCCAAGGCTACAGCTAGAAATCTGTTTCCCAAGGCATGGGTTAGCATCCTAAAGGTAGAGACAGACTAGAGCTCATTCTTATCTTTTCATGAGAGATAAGTCATAGTCACAAATATCTCAATTGTCCAGTCCTATAGAATTCCAGAGATGTGAAAGTCTTTATTTTGTCACTTTCTCTTTTAAGCAAAACTGATATAATTCAGTCTCTATCACTTGCTACGGTACATGTTATTAAAATAAAGAAGAATTTCATCTTACAGTAATTGTGTAGCCATACTCCTGGTATTCTGTCTAGAAAACACTTTTATATATTTTACCAAATCTTGGGATAGCTCGAGATTTTTACAAACTTTATTCTTCAACTTGTCCCCTTCTTTTCACATTTTACTCTGACCAATAAGGAAAATCCAGGCTGTTAGTTTCAGTAGCTTGATTAAAAATCTGCTCAGCTAGATATCTTGGTTCATCTTATTGAACTTCTGTTTTTCTACTAAACATAAGAATACATGTCACCTCAGTTCTTTGCCACTGTGTAATTGGGATACCTTTCTTCCACTTTCCAATAGCATTGTTCTCTTTTTCATATGATACCTCCCCAAATAACCTTGGATCCCTATGTTCCTACCAACAGTGTTTGCAAGACAATCTTCATGGTATCATGTGACACAAGAGTTCAACTGAAGACAGAGATAAATCTTTTCTTTTGTCTTTACATTTTTTATTTTATAAAAAATACCAAAATTTCCTAACAAAATAATTAATGCACTGTGTATCATTATCTTCAAAGTAGTTACTCAGAGTGAAGATAGAAAAAATATTCTTACAATGAAGAAATAAACAAAACAACAGTATAAAACATACTTTTCAGTGAACTAAGAGAAACTATTAGAATGAAACAAATTACTGTAGCATATATGTTAAAATAGAGTTGAAACAACAGAATAAATAATTTGGGAAATTATTTGAGTTTTTTTTTCTACTACCGATTTATCTATCTTCTATTTTGCTCTTCCTATTTTCCTCTGGTTGTCATATATATTTGTTTTTTGGGTTGTTTGTTCAATCATCAATTTACAAATTTCTCATATAAAAGAAATCATGTGATATTTGATCTTACATATTTGACTTATTGCATGTAACCTTATATTCTCAAGTTGCAATGCTTTACATACAAATGCATTGTTTATTTTTCTTTATGACAGAATAGTATTACCTTGTGAAAAATTGCCACATTTTCCTTACCCATTCATCTATTTATGGTCATATACACTAATTCTAAGATGTAACTCTTATAAATTGTGCTGTTGTAAACATGAGTATGCATGTATCCCTGTAATATGCTGATTTTAACTCTTTTTGCAAGATACCTAAAAAGAGATAGCTGTGTCAAATGAAATCTCCCTTTTAGTTTCCTCAGAAATCTCCACACTGATTTCCATGGTGTTTGTCCTAGTTTATTTTCCTACCAGTAATGTAGAAGAGTTCATTTTTGCCTCATATTCTAAACTATACTGAGATAGCATCTTAGTCCAGAAAGAATGGCTATCATCTAAGACCATTTTCGTTACAGCACAGATCAGAAAATCACAAGGGCTATAGGTTCTCTAACAAACTGAAAAAACAAGGTAGCATGTGATGCCTTCTAAAGCTAAGACAGAAACAGCCTGTGGAATGTTACTCATCTTTAGAAACAGTCTTTTTTTGTTATGGTTGGGCTTAGCATTAAGAACAGAGGACAAGAAATGATATTAGTTCCATAGGACAAAAACAACTTGCAAAGTTAAAGGACATAGTCATGTAAACTGTAACAGCATGGCTGCCCTGAAATTTAGAACAAACATTCCCTGAAGTATAACTCCAAAGACTTTCTAAAACCCTGAGTAGCACTGGTTGAAAGATTTGTTTTAGCTCGCAAGCACAGTCAATGGATTTCACTAGTAGGCAGATGAAAACAGAAGATACGAGGACACTTAATGTTTGCTGGCATGGATTATATATAATAAAACGTATGGAGAATATTCTATAAGTAGAATAAAATTTGTATCTACTTTCTTTCATGTGTGTACTTTCTCTCTTTCTAGTCTATCAATACATCTGCTCTTTTATCTTTTATTTTTGTTTCAGAAGTTTTAAAATAAAGGTGGATCTTGAGTCATACTTGTGCTATCACACAGGTCCCAAATATCAGTGTGCATTAGAGTCACCTGGAGAACATGTTAGGATATGGTTTTATGGGTTCTATATTGAGTTTTAATACAATAGGTACAGAAGTTAATATGCATTTCTAACATGTGTCCAGGTTATGCTATGATGCTAATTTTGTTCATCTAGGAACTTTATTTTGAGAGCCATGGATACTCTGGATTCCTGCTATATTGAAAGTTCCAAAAATTAGATGCCATAGCTCACTAGGGGTGTGTGTGTGTGTGCTTGTGTGTGTGTAAAAATGCTATCCATATGTATACACAAATGTGTACACACAAACATGTACATATACACATACGCAAAGCATATGTGTTTCTACAATTATAGGAAATGTCTAGACAAGGATAGAGAAATCTGAGTCTACAATAATCATGTGTGTACATTGCTGAAATATAGAACAATCAGTTTTAAGTTTTCTTTTGACCTAGAGCAATACAGTCATAAATAGAGTTAGAAAATAAATTACTCCCCAGAAATCACAGAAAATATAATACATTAAAATTCTGAAAGTGGAATTTGAAGTCAAAGCTTCATCCATTCACCCACCAATCCATCCATCTATCCACCATTCTCTTAGTTACTTTTTTATTATTCATGAAGAGTTAATAGGTTCTACCTATGAGTTGATGATTGCATTGCCTTTACTTGTTTCCTACATACATATATCTCCAGGATATGTTACTCCATCCTTTGACCACAATCTAGCCATAGATTCTAGCATGAGGGTAAATGTACTATAAATACCTATCCAAGTCATTAATTTGTTTTGATTTACAACATTTCAAAATTCATTTTTTTCTTCATTCGTTTTATGAACACCTTTTTTAATTTTTCAAATTTAAGAATGATCCTTCTATACGAACTAAAAAAGTAGTGTGTGTGCTTCTGAATATTTTTACTCCTTTCTTTTACATGTCTAGAGGTACATGTCTGTATTTTTCTCTTACAAGACATACCCACATAGAGCTTTTTTGATAAGGGTCGGTTGCCATCTATTCAAATTTAGAGATGAAAACAGAAAAACAGACTGTCATTGTATTTTCCTTAACTTCTATAAACATCAATCCTCACAAAATCCTTCAGTGGGAAGAATCTTTAAACTGTTTTCACTGAAGAAAAATCTGAGGCTCTTTAGAGGTAACCTGTTTGCATAGTGGGAAGTTTGTGCATGGTGAAGGTGGGATTTCTCTCAGCCTTATCTAAATTCAAAACCTTGAGTATTTTTACCAGACCAATGCATGTGAGGACTACTCACAGCTGGAGGCACCACTGGGTACTGTTCTCAGATTGGAGCTCTGGGCTGGTTTCTATGTCTCCTACTTGACGCTTATTATGTTTATTTTGTCTCAGAGCCTTCCCTGGTGGTATTTCTGTCTTTTAATACACTGGACCATTATATCTGTGCGTGAGCTCCTTTCTATAAAAGTAGCTTTTTTCTTCCAAGCTCAACTGTGTCAGTGTATACTATTAATATCCAGAGACCTTTCCCCCTCTGTTGCCAACCTCCTCTCCATTCCAATTATACCAGTGGCTGAGACCTACTGTTGGAGTTCTTGAATTAAATCGAGCAATAGTCACAGGTCATAAATTTCCCAAATAAATGTTGCTCAAATAAGATGTGCATAGAAATTAAAGTTCTAGATCACATTTGTTTCTAAGTTTTACTGTGTTCACAGCATTTTCCTCATGTTCGCATAATGAATCCTTATTTGTTTAATGATGGTGATTAGAAGTCTTAAATTACTAGAAATCAAATTCATTTCCCTTAGCTCTGGGTATGTATTTGAGAAACTTCGATTGTGTATTCTCCAGACTCCTTTTTTATAATGGTACTAAATACATATAAACAAGCAGCTGTTGCAGTAATTTAAATGTTTTCTCCTTATGTGATATGTGTATATTAAAAGGAGAATGTGTTATTTAAAATATTAGTTATGGTCTGGATTAGAATTTATACTTGTGAAAAGAAGCTTATAAAGATCACCACATAAATGTCACAGACTATATCCTTCTGACTCATACAAGCACAACTTCTACTTTACTGTGTGTTTTACAAGTTATTCAGGATCACAATTCAAGGTATTTAGAGGTCACATCTGTCCTTACCTTAGGGCACTTTAAAGAATATATCTACTTTGCTTAAATATAAGTTTAATTTTGACATTTACTACCTTAAAATAATAGTGCTGATTTAATTAAAATTACAATAGAAAATAAAAATCAGACAAAAGGCAAGGCCCTAGACTTCAGAAAAACATGTATATAAAATATTAAAAGATGATACTTGAAAACTAGTACCTGAAATTGATTTTTGAAATAAAATATTAATAACTATAAAGAATTTTTATATGGTCTATGTAAAATGAGATGACCCTCACCCTACTATTTTGGGTGCAGCAGAACTTGATGCACAGCCACCTTGACGGAGCATAAATCAAACTATCCAAAATAGCAAAGGTCAGGATACAGATATTATCTGAATTTATTAATTTTGCAGCTTACAAATTCAGGTAAAAGTCCAGAATAAAGCCAATCTTTTAGAAATGTCATCTGACCCATGCTCCTCAAAAATAATAGAATTTAACCTCTGTCTGTGATCTACCATAAACTATTTTGCACTTGAGCTAGCTAGTAAATAGATTTCATTCTTTTTTCTATCATCTTAACCTTAGCAGACTTATATTAAATACATAGGGAATAAAGTGCCCTACTTTGAAGATGACTTTTTGATTCTGGAATGTAAGAAAATTAATAAATGAACATTTTATCTTCAAATCATATGAATGATTGTATCCATATTAGCCCTTTTGTCACTTGACTATTCAGACAATTACTTTAAAGATTGCATTATTTCTGAATCCTGTGTAAAAAATTGCTGTAGATTTAGCAAAACTATTTAAAACAGTATAATGTCTTCCTTTCTGACTTCTGTGGGTCATAAGCCTAAGCAAGGCATGAATGTCATGGGCTTGAGAGAAACACAATCATGGTACCACTCATCTGAGACTCAGGGTCCTCTTATCTGCCATTCGTATTGTTGGAAGAATTTACTTCTTTATTATTGCAGATCCTGATGTCCTTATTTCTTATTAGCTGTTAACCCAAGGCAAAATTTCGTTTCTAAAGTTGCCCACATTTCCCGGCAAGGCAGCCTCCAAATGTACTTCATAATGCTGTTTGCTTTGGAGAAGCCAGCAGAAGTGCTTCTCTAAGTCCACCTCTGTGAACTGCTAAAGAGATGCTCTGCTTTCAAAGGACTTGTTTAATTGGATCCTCCTTACCCTGAAGAATCTTCTTAGTTTAAGGTTAACTGGCTTGATACTTTTAATCTTCAAAATCCTTCTACATCAGAACTTAGATTTCTGTTTAAATATCTGAGATAAATGTGTGTCCCAGGTTCCTGAATCTTCAGGGACACCTCAGAATTCTGTCTATGAGAGAGACTGTGAATAAAATTTCTTTAAGTAGCAAAGAAATTTTATAATCTTTCACTGAAAAAAAGCATGGCCTTAAATTATCAAGAAAAAAGAAATCTGAGTGTGGATTCAAACTACTTTGAGTTCATCTTCAGGCTCTATAGTTTGGGAAAGACTATTTTCCTTCTCTATAAAAATAAAATTTCCTACCCCTTGTATGTAGGATACCTTCAAATCCTGT
>RJWT010018724.1:0-18753 GCA_004365215.1 Cuniculus paca
TCCTTCCTTCACTTTGGGCATCAGGTATTTTGTCTCAGCAATGAGAGAAAAGTAACTGTTATGATTTGTATATAGATGGCCCCCCAAGCCTCATGTAGTCATGGAAGCAGCTGAATCTAACTTTTATGATTGATTCATTGTGTAGCACTGGGATTGGTGGTGTGAGTTCTGCACCCACCCAGGGGTGGAGCTGAAATACAGCATAAGGTCGGAATGGGGGCAGGTTCTCTCTCTTTGGCGCGGTTCGCTCTTGCTGCTTGCAGCCGCCATGAACAGCAGCGCCTCAGCCACGCCACCCTGCCTTGGAGCCAGCTAAGCATGGACTAAAAGCCCCAAAACTGTAAGAAATAAACCTCTCCTTCCTTCACTTTGGGCATCAGGTTATTTTGTCCCCGCAACGAGAAAAAAGTAACCAAGACAGTAACCAAGATAGATGCTGAGAAACATAAAAATGAAAGAATGCACTATACTCTGACAATGACAATTGTGCTATGAGCAGAACACTAATTTCAGAGTTTCTTATGCTTTTAAATATGTTCTTTGCATTTTCATGAATTCATTGGAAATTTACATAATTCCAGGGACTTTTCTCTCAGACCTTTGCTAATTCATTCAAGAAAAGCTATTACAGGCAGCTAAGTTAGATAGAAATAAATATATAGTCAGACAGGGACTGCTCTCTCAAGAAAATCATCAGAATAAATAAAGATATCAGAACTGTGCTGGAGGCACATCTGAAGAATGCCAGGCCTACATGCCTCCCTAAGGGATAAACAGTTTCTTGGAAGTATACTGTAATTAACAACATGTAGTCCAGAAAGTCCAGATAGGTATCAGTAGCCCAGGTGGATGATCTGAGGATCTAAACCCATCACTTTCTATAATGCCTTTGTTTTTCCCATATACCCTTGCTACATAACTGGTACCAATGTTAGCTAAGCAGCTATACTTGTAATCCTATAGGCTGATGATAGTTTGACCTATGCTGTACCCATATTGTAACATTACTGTGTAAAATTATCCCTGACAAAGGCCCAAGTCCCAGTGACCATCACACTCCAGAAGGTATTATTTTTTCTTTATTTCTGAAAAAAAAAACTTTTCTGACTTCCTCCTTTGGTTTGTGACTTCATTCTTCTATGTTGTGCAACCACGATATTGGCACATTTGACATCTAGCAGGTTGGAAATTTTAGTTCTCCTATATCAATATGGACTAGGAGGTATAGCTCAGTGGTACAGAGTTTGATTAGCATGAATGAGGTCCTAGGTTTGATTTTTAAAACTGCCCCAAAAAGGAAGTGGAAGAAAGAAAGGAAGAAAGAAAGAAAGAAAGAAAGAAAGAAAGAAAGAAAGAAAGAAAGAAAAGAGAAAGAAAGAAAATCAAGAACCCATCTTTGAATTCTTCTTTCACTGTGTGCTATAGGTATTTACTAAGATTTGTATATGCCATGAACTATGCAGGTTTAGAAAGAGTTGCATCAATTAAAATACCAGTAACTACAAAGCCACCCAACCATCTGTTTAAATTCTCCACCTGCCACTTGGGTAGCTGTATAAAAAATATTCTCCATCTGAGCACCGGTTTCCTCAACTGAAGTTGTGAGTTTCAAGGGAGATCACACATATGAAAACATCTGATGTATTCTAAGAGAGAAAAAAAAAGTTTGGGATCCACACTTGGGGGGAAAACAGATAGTGCTATCATTAAGAGGACAAGAGAAACCTGTTTCACTCTAAAGCTTTTGTTTGAGGATGTAAAGAGAGTTACCAACAGAGGAGGAAATGAACAACTTCTTTAGGCCAGCTCCCTGAAGGCAACAATTACCAAGAACAATTAAGCAGAGCTTTTACCCCAACTGCCAGAGAGCTCAGACTCACAGCTGCTCACTATCTCAGACATGGATTCCGCTGACGGGCTTTGGAGAGAGGAGGATTACCTGGCAGAGCCCTCACTAGGGACAGGAATATCAAAAGCTGCAGCTTTTGCAGAGAGTGCTATTAAAACCTTGAACCACAGCTCTCTCTGGCCCGTGCTGAGCTCAGGCCATTGGCTTTATTTGCTTTTCATGAGTCCTGAAACTCTGCATGTTTTAGGACTCATTAGCATCATTGGTGAACCTGGATATTTTAACAGCGCAGCCAGTGGGTAGCCAGACAGTGCAATACAGCTGAAATACAATTGCTAAAATGTGGGTACTATTATGTGTCAGGCATGACATGCCACAGATGACTTTGAGAATTGTCTGTCCTCTTAGCATCCTAACACAAAGCTGACTTACGGTGTTTTGGCTTCCATTGTGTGAGAGTAGCCCACCATTAAAACATACAGATGCCACCTTATCGTTGCTACTGTGACCATCAATCCTAAAATGTCAAATTCAGTAGACTAAGAATCACCTAGCAGATTAGTAAAGCATGCTTTGCAGTATCTCTAGATAGGTCATGGAAGTGCAATTTCAGAGTCTATATATGGTCAAGTGCCTGGTTCTCTCTGATGCTATTCTCCATTCTGCTTCCAAGCTGTCATGAACTGGACAGCTTTGCTTGACCACCTCTTCTACCATGATGTACCTGCCTTGGAGCCAGTCTACCATGGACTGAACTCCTTAAAACCATCAGCCAAATTAAGCTTTTACTCTTAAATTGTGGGTGCTGAGTATTGTGTTTCAGTCACAAGAAAGCTGACTGATACAGCTTCTGCACAGGTTCAAGAGTCAGTATTGGACAATTGGATATTTCTCTTTGTCACTTTAAGGGGGAAACATAAATACAGTGGAACCTGTCCACTGGTAACAGCAGTCATACATCAGCACAGGTGATACCCATGGGATCTGAGCTGACAGAGGGTCTTCATATTAACCGTGATATGTCCACTGTGGTGTGACCATCAATGTGGAATGAATACCTGACAATGGGGGAGAGTCCCTTAATTCTTGATCATGTTTTGTTTTTGTTTTCTACCTGGAATCAAACTCGGAAACTGGTGCTTGCTAAGCAGATGCTGTGATATGTCCCCAGGGTTTTTTTTTAATGAAGTGTCTATTATTCATTTAATAGATTACCATTCTCCATAGGTTAAACAGATTGGTTCTATTATTGACAAGTGACATTGATACAAATATTGAAAGACTAATATTAGTAAGCATAACATATGATAAAAAATATGTGGAAAAATTAAGAAATCTTTTCATGGGCTTAAACCTTTCAAATGTATTAAGCAGGTGCATCCTCTTCCTTCTTCTAGTTAGAATCTAGATTTTTCAAGAAACGTATCTCATAGGTCCGTAACTTTCAGCAGAAATTACCTTAAGGAACTCTCCCCCAAAGAGCCCAATGTAAGATACTTCAGAAGTATCAAGGTAAGTAAAGTAAGTCTGTGATAGAGCCAACTCCAGTAAATATGCACTTCCCTTTCTCTAACTATGTTTTCTTTCAAGCACAAAATTGATTTAGCAAATCTGAGACTAGGGAAATAGATTTTGATAGCGTGGAAGATTGACAATGAATCTGATAGAGTAGAAGATTCACATGGTACATTTTTTCCCTGACTATATGAAACGCCTTACGTACCCCTTCATCTGATGATTTGTATATGTCCTTTATTCTATCCTATGTAGTAATCCATTTAACATGGGTGCAATATTTCCCTGAGTTCTTCAATCCATTCTTGCAAATTACAGAGCCCAAAGAAAAGTTGTGGGAGCCCTGATTAATTGTTACTTTATCAGAAGTACAGGAAGCCCAGACATTCATCTGACATCTGAGGTGGGGGGTTGTTTTAAGGGACCAAGTCCCTAATTTGGGGAAATTTTGCCAACTCTCGGTAGTTTCAGAATTAAATTAAACTATAGGACAACAAACTGATGTCAAGGAATTGGTCAGGGTGGATGAAATAGGCAATCATAGCTGGAGTTTAAATGACAGAATTCAAAGGAAAAAAATACTTCTGTTTTCTGAGCTGCTTGAGATCTGTTAAAATGGACAGGGGTTTGAAAATGTTAATTGCAGGATTCTCTACTTACCCTGCTATCACATGGAGGTTTCTTTCAACCAACAGTGCCAATTTCTAAAGGGGACCAGGCTCAATTCCCACTTCTCTCCAAGCAGGGCTGCAGAATACTGCCACTGTGTAAAATCACCCAAAAAAACCAGTTGCAGTCTGGTTCCTGAAGGAAGTAGAGTCACATCACCTTCTTGGTAAAACAAAGCCTGTTTCTCACAGCCCCTTATACTCTGTTCTCAAGCAAAAACCCCATGGGACAGGGTATGGCGTGCAGAGTCCCACTGCAGGCTGTGAGGACATATGTCTCACTGACTTCTATTGATCGCATCTGTCTGGTATATTTATTCTGTGTCCAGCCATCTCCATAACCCATAGGAAAGATTCTTTACCGATCTAAGAGAATAAGAGGTGAGTAAAACAGTCTGGCACACCACATTGTAGAACAGCATGTTATAAGTAGGATGAAATGTACTGTTAGGGTTACCTTTGGGAAAATTTATAATCCCTATTGATATCTTGCCCACCTTTCCCCTGTGGAATCAGAGAGCTCCTAACTATGTCTTCAACGAGTTTCGAGGTCACCAAGAAAATTACGTGATTCAGGATAAATCTTTATCTCTGCTGTTATTACTAAACTGCTTTGGATGGATAATCTCTACCTCCAAGCACCATTCTTTGAGACTGTAGTATGCATGTTGAAGAATGTTGAAGTGTGAGGAAGATAATGTTTATCTCTAAATGTGGTACTTTACCATGAGGCATCTGAACATATTATTGAGATGCAATATTCTGAATTAATGTATACACTGACATATTATTCTGCATCATTTCAGAAGTTACTGTATTGTAGGTAATGACCCCATATAAAGCAAAATAGTTATAGTGATAAATTTCATTTGGATCCAGTCTGTTTTCAGTATAGGCTTCGGAGTCTTCTCTTTTCCAGCATCTTAACAGTGTTAGGTGTATTTTGGAAGGTAAATACATGTTCTTTACTGTGAAATGAGACAGATTTCATAGATTGGCTGGGAAAGGATTATCAAAGACTTAGAGCACATATAGGTTCACTTCTGCCCGAAACGTCAAGAGTGTTTTGCAGCAGGTGTGGAATGATATTAGCATGCTAAAGAGTTAAGATCGCAACACAGTCACAGAAACTGTAGCTGTGATTAACAGCCATGCAACTTTGTGATCATGGTGACAACCCTCACTGCCTCTAGATCCAACCCTTTTTTATGTGTGCTTTCCTCCAGTCCCTTGGTATGTTCCATATCCCAGCTTTCCAGGATCATGGGCCTGCGTATTCTAATCTCCAACCTCTCCCCAACCTGATTGATTTGCAGGTTGTTTCCTTACTAAGGCATAAATCTTTTTATTTTTTCAATCTTTTGGGAAGGCATCTGCTATTCATCTGATTTCCTATACACTTTCCGCTTTGTTTTTCAACAGATTTATTATTTATTTATACATTGATGGCATGAAAGCAAATTTATTTTCTCCCAAGAACTTCAAAGCCAAAGGCAATTCATGTTTCAGTACTGCTTCCTGCAGGTATTCGGGTATATATATGGGTAGTTTTGCTGGTTTGAATGGATTGTGACTCCAGTTAGGCAGTCGTCTCACATGGGTCAGTCCTGTCACTGAGCCACAGTACAGGGTTAGGTTTTTAAAATTATTTTAAATAGAATTTCTTTAGACCTCTCACAAAGATGTTGGTCTTTTTTTTTTTCTCAGAACCACCAACTTCCTGCAAATGAAATCCTTTGAGTTTGACTTTTAAAGCTATTGTTTCTGATTTGTGAGCCCATATTAAAAATAAAAAAAAAAACCCTGAAGATATGTTCTATTGCATTCATCTCTGGTTTTCCTTGTATTTTAATAACATTTAATAGATAAATGCTTTACAATGATGTCATAAATTATCATTATTATTACTAATGAAGGATCTGACAAATATTTAAAAAGACAGGCAAAGCATAAAATCAGGCTTATTAATTATAAATTCAGCAATTATTTTAACAGAAGATTGTCTTATAAAGCTTAATTTTAGAGAAAACAAAATTGAAGAAACGTTTTCACATGATGCCCAACATTAAAGAGATGCTCTGAAAATGTATAGTGAATGAATACATTTGTATTAATGGAAGTGAAATACTAAGATTAACGTCCCATGGGCAGATATAAACATGGGAATAGTATGAATGTTACAGGCAACTGAGTTAGACAGAAATATTACAGGCAGTCAGACAGGGCTGGGCCCTCAAAGGAGCCAGTGCAAAACACCAGATACCTCACAACCTGGGAGAGACAGATACCTATGCTGTAGGCCAGACCTCAAGACAAAAGATAAAACACCCACATACTTCCTAAGGATAAACATTACGGTTTGATGTACTAAATAGGTCTCTATCAACCTGAGGAAGCTAGGAATCACTAACCTTACTCCCTACCGGAAGAGCTCCTGCTCTATATGCATGCCACTTGCTAAGTGATTTGTTTCCGCATTTGTCTCTGACTTAATAAATTTTACCTGAACAATTTATCTTATGCCCACCTTTCAAGTTCCTATGTTTTCCTCACTTCAGACCTTTCTGGCTTTGTGGTTTTACTCTATAAAAGTCCCAAGAAAAGACAGTCTTTGGCAACCCACTTGGGACTCCTTCTGTCTCTCTCTAAAATAGAAGCTTTCTTTTTCTCAATAAGTATAATCAGCTCTTAACCTCTGTTGTTCCTAAAATTCATTCATTGATTTTAGAGGACACAAATTTCTACCAGACAACTAGTAGGTTGGGAGTTTCTTTCCCCTACATCATGAACATACTGGACAAATGTGAGAGAGAAACTTAACTACAGTCAGACACAAACACACACACACACACACACACAGACACACACATAAAATAGCTTCATTACCAATACATCAACTCTTACACTTATGAACACGTTAAAAAATGAAGAAAGAGAGCTAGAGAAATAAGAAAGGAAAAGAAAAAATATGTGATGCAAAGAAAAAGAATATATAGAGATGAAAGAGTTAAGAACTAGAGATATTGTTGAATATAAATGACTTCAAGTTAAAAAGTCAACGTTGCATTTCAGAATTTTCTAACTTCTATTATTTATTTACATGAACATCCCCTCTTCACTAGACTAATCTTGAATGCAAACACTAATTTTGCTAGGTTAATCTTTACAATTGCCTTAATGTGTTACTTGGAATATGTACCTATAAACTGATTGATAGAGTGAGTAAACAAATGCAGGAGTAATTAACTAATGCAGGAAAAGAAGCAGCAGAGTAAAAATAATAACTGTCCATTTTCTAAAATGAAATTGTTAGCAAGCAAAGATGGCCATATGAGCAAGGTTAGAGGCTTTTTGGTATGATCCAAATGCCTTCTGCCAAGCTCTCCAGTGCAAAAAATAACTATTCTAGTGCCTATCAAAGGGCTGAAGTCTTCTATTAGAATTCATTGCTTTGGCCTCAAGGGCTTTCCTGCCTTTAAGGTTGCCTGTTAAATTACAGATATCTCTGGGATATATAAAATGTGAAGCTATTATCAGCCCAAACCTCAGGGGATATTAGTTGTTGAGAAGGTGTCTGCCTAGGGAAAAAAAGAAAAGAGAAAAAGCAGATTCACTGAATGAAAGTTTAATATGCCAGGCATTTTACATATGCTTATCTCTTTTAATCATAAAACAAACAAACGAAAGTGCTCTATGCCTGTAGCTATCATTGCATTGAGTTTTACAAAAGGTATCAAAATTATAGAGCTGAAATCAGGAGCCCAAAATAAATCAGCCAGTGTGGAATGGAGCTGGAATTGGAGCAGAGGATTGTCAGGCTCCTTTCTTTCCCAGGTCTTGCTTACAACGGGAAGCCAGGAGGAAATTGAGACTATGAAAAACAATGACCTGTATTCAGTACCAGAATTATTGTGACCTTTCCTGAAAGGCAACTTACCATTTTATTAGTTCATAGGAACCACCCAAACACAGTGCCACAAACCTGATGTCTAAAATTACGCAAATCTATCCTTCACAGTTTTGAAGCAGAAATGTCCCAAATCAAAGTTTTGTCAGGACCTTGTTCCCTGTGGAATGTGTAATAAGGCTTCTTCTTTGCCTTTTCCAGATTCCAGTAGCCTCAGGTATTTTTAAATTTGTAGCAGCCCAAGTCCAGTCTTGGGTTTCCTATTCATGAGGCCATCTTTCTTCTAACTCCATTTCTCTGGGGCATCACATGGTGTACTTTTCCCTATGTCTCCCTCTCTACTTATAATAGCCATTGCCATTTTAGACTA
This sequence comes from Cuniculus paca, assembly GCA_004365215.1. Classification (NCBI taxonomy): domain Eukaryota; kingdom Metazoa; phylum Chordata; class Mammalia; order Rodentia; family Cuniculidae; genus Cuniculus; species Cuniculus paca. The sequence continues at coordinate 8,310 of RJWT010018724.1, forward strand.
GTATCCATCAGATCAAATATAACCTCATCTCAACCAGATTACATCCATAAGCAATATATTTCCAAAGAATATCACATTTTCAGGCATGAATGTAAAGATTTCAATTTTTTTTAAGGAATACAACTCAACTTTTAACACCATTTATATCACTTGATTTATCCTGAAAATATAATTTTGAACATAATGTTTTCAAGTAACTCTGTTTCAATGGAAGGCACACAAAAGAGGAAATAAAGTGGAAAAACAGTTTGAGTTTGTTTCTTTTTTTATTTTAAAGAGAAAAAAAAGCACAAAGAAATCAAAATCAATCAAAAAACAAATTAAAAAAACCAACAAAAGCCAGTCGACAACAACATCAACAACAAAAACAGCAACGACAGCCAAAAAGGAGTGATACAGGATCTCAGTTTTTTCTATAAAGAAGACTTAGGTACAGAAGGTAAGGGTCCCTGTATTTGCATTCCAGGCAAAGAGCTTCTGAGGGATTAGTGCCTCTGAGAAGCTGCACTGTGTTTACCATAGGAATAAAATGTTGAGCGAGTTCTTCCTGGCTATAATTCCAAAGAAACTCAGTATATTGCCATTTTGGAAATGAGAATGCTTCAGATGAGATTACCCCTGGCCTGAATCCAGGTTGTACTTGAAGAAGATTTATTCTTTTAAACGTATTTGCAAACCTGTCCACAGTGACTTTCTCTTGCACATTCACTGTTTTCTTTTTTTTTTCAAGTTTATTTTTTCATTTTTTATTAGTATATGTTTCAGTACATAGTGTTTAAATTGCTTGTGGGTAGTCAGTTTCTTTATTTCTCAGTCTTATGTTAAGCAAAGATGTTAATGATCAGAGCTGCAAGAACAGCCATTTTCAATTCTGCATGAAAAGGTAGTCTTAGGAGGGCCTTATACCATTACTCATTTTTTAATCTATATTATATACTTCATTTTGACCTTAAATACTGTTTCATGATCAGATTCTAGAAAGATGGAATAGATACATGACTGAGGGTCTTGATGTTTAAAAACCTGTTGAATGAGAGAGCCCTTAAACAGGCCACTTTCAGCTCACCAAATTCTAAATTCCCATGAATGTCTCCAAAAAATGTCATTAACATAATAGGAGGTCTCACTGACTTTGAAGTTCAAATCCCTTCAAATGATATTCAGTCTAGCAAAATGAACATCATTGAAATGCCTAGGGCCTGACTCCTCCCTGATAGAGCTCACTTTGTTCTTGAATCTTCTGAGGGTCCATTCTTATAACCCTAAAGAAAGACCACTCCATTGTGGAAGTTCACATCAAATAAACATGATGGCAATTTATAACTATTATGTAAAACGATGAATGCTGCCTCTCCTTATGCTTAACTCTGGTCACAACAAGGGACAAAGTGAGATGAAGCTCTTGAGATCTGCTTCCCTCTGTTTTCTAAGGCATCTGTGCTGCTTTGAAGTAGACAGAACTTAGCATCAAAATCAGGGAGAAATCAGGCGTCCCCTTCACCCTAAATGGGAGCCAGGCTTTCTTGAATTCTGCAGATAATTAGTAAGGAAATACTTGGAACACGGGAAGTAGAAGACTCCATAGAAGGAGTCTTTCTATTTCTTTTTGTCAGTTTTGTTTGTGTATTTTTGCACGTATGATGTAGATAGGTCAAAAGCTCTGTCAACCTTAGCTTTTGTTTCAAGGGAAAATCTTTGGCACTCAGTATCTTAGAGATCTGAGGGGATGGGCAGTATAGGAAGTATTTGGATGGTTTTCTTTTAGGTAATTAGTCACAGCAAAGAATGCAGAAGGTCTGAGGAGGCCCTGCATTGGGCTGAGTACCTGTGTTCACCCTGCCCTACCCTCTACTGATCCAACTTCTAAGGCTGCATTAAGAGAGGACCATGAAAGTCTCTCCCTCAATGACATATGTTCTTGGCATTTTCATGCAAAATACCTCACTTTACCTACTCTGAAGATGTATGGAAAGGAAATAAGAACAGTTATAATTTTAAAATTGAACATTTAACAAAAACTGCCACTTCAGGAGATACAAATTCAGTCAAAATTTTGTTGTTTCCTTTAACGACACAGTAAGGCTGGTCCATTCCCTTTTACCTTTAGATTGGGCTTGATTATTACCTTCACCCATAAATAAAGCCCTTATGGATGGACTATAGCTCTACCACCTGTAGTAATGGGCCATTCCTCTTCCCATGTAGAATGTGTTCCCACCCTTCATCTAAACCTCCTCTTTCTGTAGATTCACAAGTTCCACACATTTCCACCACTAAATTCCCAGCTCAAGGCCACAAGGTACCTCTTTCTCTTTTGAGCATTCATGTACTATTTCTTTGAGTGCTTACTTTTAAAATTTTGCATCTTACTGATGCATCCTGAGTATTCTTTTCCAGCGATGGACATCAACATCCCTGCATCCTGCCTGCAGGTGGGGTGAGTCCAAATTCCCATCTCCATTTTGAGGGCTGTCTTGGACCCTGTTTAGTGACTCTGATGTATCCTTTCTTTGAGAAAATGCCATTCACTTCCAGAGAAATGTCAACAAATTGGGCAATTGATATGGGCTGCAGGGACATCGTGGGGTCAAAATATTAGAGTGATTCTTCAGACATCACTGGATATCCAGCAGCAACATCACATGATAGGGAGGGCAAATGAGGCTTTCAAAAAGAACAGTAATTATATAAATTTAGGTGTACTATATAGCAGCACATACACACACTCTCTCATGCACATACACTTAGCATTGCTTAGTATTCACTTTTATTCAATATATGCTCTAATATTACTTTTAAAATTATTCTGCATACTCAAGACACACAAATGAAAGGAGGGCACAATTGAAATGGTCACGAAGCCAACAGTGCAATGTAAGAAATAGGATAGACCTATAAATGTCACTAAAGCAGACAGAGCACTGACTTAGATGGCCTAAACATGCCCTTCAGCTCGACTCTGTATTGTCTTTCTCAAGGACTGAGGAGCCTCCTCTTAGACATGTAATCATCAAGGACAATACAGGTCTCTGGAGAAATCCTCACTTAGGTTCACAGCTAGCTGTGGAATTAACTTCTGTTATGAAGACCTTAGAAATTGTAACTTTTCTCTGGGTAAGGCTAATTGGAAACACAAGTAGCCTGTAATCCAAGGCCTAAATCTACCCTAGCTCTTAAAAACTCACCTGCCTTTTGTTTCTGTTGACTTCTCAGATAGTTGTCTTCTCTATTGCAATAGTCTCCAATTATATCTTCCTACGTGTTTAATTTTCTCCAGTGCATATTTTACCTTGACCACACTAAGATAATTACATATCCAAGAAAGTTCGAAGTCAGAAGGTTGCGTAGCTTGATCAGTTGCAAATGTTTTAACCTGCTGGAAGAATTTAGGATAAATCTTGGGATTTTCACGAGTCATGTCTTCAAAAAAATATTGGAAACAAAATAAACATAAAAAAACCCCCACAATTCGACGTTTAGTAAAATATCAATTTAAAGAACAGATTTATCAAATGAAAAATACCTATGACAACCAACTTCTGAGTTCTTCAACATTCAGAGCAAATAGATGCAAGATGGAGATGGTGACTACCAAACTCTGATTACTGTGAGGACACCAGGGTCTCCTGCTTTCCCCATGAGCCCTTCTACTCTCAGACTGATCACTCTTTTTCATTTATCTTTCAGTCTTTCCTCCACCCTTTCAGGGTCACTTAGATAGCAAGCACTACCATGTGGCCTGAGGGCCCTATGCAGACATGCTCCCTGTTCTCGCAAGGCAGGTTATACCAATGACTTTGAGAACTTTTAGGCACTAGCACAAAGAGCAGAGCATTTCTTAAACATGTTCAATACAGAGGCCTGGAGAGCACTGACTAACACAGAGCGTCCTGAATGCTCAGGTGTCTCCCCACATCTTTGGAAGACACGGGGTTGGGGGAAGCCATTGAACACATGCCTTTTTCCTCAGCACCAATATTGAGTGATATAAAAAGGAAAGAACACAGTTTTCTTTTTTGCTCTGTGTTTTCTTTTCCTTCCTATTCGAGTCCTATTTTTTCCCCTCTTCTATTTTCTTCTTTCTATTTTCTGATTCCTTATCCTCTCAAGAGCTATAAATTCTTAGTTATGACCCAGTCATGAATGCAGAATATAGCCAGGTTTCTCCTTTAAAAACCTCAGGAAGGTTCTCTGGCACTTCCGACCACCATTCTAGAGGGAGGGAATACAACCTTCCTAATTTAGTTTAAAGACAAGCCTTTTCCCACTTATATTAGTAGATTACTTCTCTAGTAACAAATTTTCCCTCCTCTAAACATTCATGATCTCTGAAGAGGTGGACAAATCCTTCTCTTCATTTACATAGCATTTTATCAAGAAAATCATCCAATCATTATAAGGAGCTCGAATATAAAATGGTAGGTTACCAAAAGATAATCTTTTTAATAATGTCCTTCAGATTTTTAGGCACCAGTTATTTTGCTCTGAGTCAAGTGCATCTCTGCCCCTGTGATTCAAAGTTCATAAAGAAAAGGAGTTGCGTACTTCACACAGCAAATAAAGGAGAGAAAAACACAATTAACTACATCCTGTCACCACTGAGCCTATAACACATTTGAAAATTAAGTGTGCTGTTCTAGCACTCACAGTTTATGTGGATAATGTAAAGGTAAAGCAAACATGTAAAGGAGGTCTGTACTAACAACAGTTCAAGAATAAAGTAGACTGTGATATACTCTGCCTTACTGGGTCTTGCTCAATTCGATGATTCCTCTTTAGAGATTTTCTTACCTTTTGCTCCTTCATCTTGAAGTTACAAAGCCTCATTCAATGTGGTGGTTATTAATCCTGCTCATTAACCATTTGTACCTTGTCACTTTCCAACTACTAGATAAGATTATTTTTCTTAGATTCCTTTATGTGTCTGGGGCTAATGACAGTCTGGGCCAATGAGTAATGAGCCAAAGTAATGTGTCTCCCTTCTAGTAGGTTAATTGAATTGCTTAGGCAAAGATCCTCCAGAGCTTTCTTTTTCCTTTCCTAGGACCAGCTTTTGATTTCCACGTAGTGACTTCTGTCAGGATGGAATACAATGACCATGAACAGAATAAGTGCCTAGTTAGAGATTGACACATAGTATAAATGGGGTACACACTTGTGATATTTGACCTTGTCACAACTTGGCATCTCAGTAATCTTCAAGGCTGACCTTTCCATCACAGACTGAGAAGCCCTCAGGGACAGAATTGTTCGAACTTTCGTGTTCCCTGCCCTAGAACAGTCCAGGATTCTATTTGTTTTCTCAGTGTTCTGCAGCTGCAGTCATGATTCAAATGAGTCCCTGTCCCACTTCTAATGGTGGCAGATTTTGAGGCAACTATATAATTGATTCCTAGCTGTGCCGATTGTAAGAGTGACAGAGTCAAAATGGCTTTCGAAGTTTGCAAAATGAAGCCAGGGAAGACAGGCAGGAATTGGCTGCAGGCTCCTAGAACCTAAAGAGAACCTTCTATGGGGTGATGCTTAGTGAAGCTCTAGGAGTGGAAGCAGAAAGATGGTACCACCAGCAGCATGAACCCCACATCCAGAAGAGCCACAAACAGCATGCTACCTGTGGCAGTACGCATGTGTGTCAGCAAGCCATCCGGGCAGGCATCCTTTTACCTTTTTGGAATAGGAAAGTTTGCCCCATGCTGGTCTTGCCATCATATCCGTGAAGCATGAAAAACTTATTTTTAATGGTGCCATGTAATTTTTATTAGCAAGTGTTTATAGTACATAATGTTTACAATCCTTGTGGGGAGTTGGTGCATGTTCATGTTACACCTTAATTACTTTTGTTTCATCCCCTGTCCCTCCCTTCCCGCACCCCTTTCATCTTTTGATCTCTTCTTCTTTTCTGTACATGTTTGCAACACACAATGTTCACATTCCTTGTGCGGAGGTGGTGTGTATACCTAAACTGACTTAATGCTTCTTTCTCATCCCCTTTATCTCCCTTCCCTGTCATCTCCTTCCACTTTTTGATCCTCTTCATCCTTGTGAAATCTCTTTCCCTACTTCTTATTACCTGTCTTTCATTTTGCACATTATTTGTAATTTGGGTTTCTCATAGGAAATAAACCATGAAATATTTAAACTTATATGTCTGATTTATTTCACTTAACATTATGGTCTCAAGGTGCATCCATTTTTCTATGTTTGTCTTTCATTAGAGCAGAGCAGTACTCCATTATCTGTAAATACCATATTGTCTTCATTCATTCATCTGTTGATAGATACAACTTGTTTTTGACCTTTACTGGTTTACAGTTAAAGAATTTGCCTCATGATTCAGAAGAGACTTTAGACTTGGACTTTTAAGTGATGTTGGAACAAGTTAAGACATTGGAAATATTGAAGACAGAATGGTTATGATTGGAAGGGTGCGAAGAACATGAAATCAATGTTTTATTATCCTCTAGAAAGACTTATATTGTGGGAACTTAGTTCCCAATGTGGTAGTATTAAGAAGTGGTACAAACTTTAAGATGTGAAGTCTACTGGAATGTCCAAGCCTACCAGAAGCCCCTCTCTGGCTTCCTGCCTCTCCATGTAGTCTCTCCCTTAAATATGTAGTGTTATTGTCATGGTACCATCGGCCATGAGGTGATAGAACCAAAGGTGCCCTTGCCAAAGCTGGGGATATGACGTTTGGACTTTCAGCTGTGAGCTGTAAAAACTTCCTTTCTTCAGAAGTACCCAATCTCAGCTATTTTGTTATAGTAACAAAAAATGGACTAATATAGATGAATTCCCAGCATTGTCCATTCTTAGCCTATGAACACTGGTCTTCCATATCACAAGCCAGTTTTTTACTTTCTTTGGCTTTCTCTACTTTTTCACTCTACTTTGCTTGTAGTATAATTTTAAATATATATTTTAGCCTAGTCTTGTTCTTCACTCATTTGTTTATATTTTTAAGTTTTGTAAATTAGGAGTTAAGGTGGCAGAATATAAACTTGACACAGAGCCAATTTTTAATCATTGAACGGCTGGTCTTTGATGGAAGAAAATCTTCCCTAGGTAGTTTTCAAAGCTGGGGTATAAATCTGAAAAGACAGGACTAGGAGAAGATTGATAATATGAAGAGACATGTATACACCTCTTAATTATGGAAATGTTCACAGCCCCATCACAGTTTCATGCAGGAGCCAGTTTGTGTATGCAAGCTGAGACGTGATTAGATCCAAGGGCTGTAAGATGAATCAATCAAGGCAGAATTGATGATGCTTCTGTATAGTTTGACCTCAGTTAATGAGCATGCCCTTTTAACCACTATAGGCTTCTAATGAAATATTTAACATAATATATGCATATATGTGTTATACTGTCAAATTTAGAAGGCATCTGTTACCACAGTTGTTACATTTGTAGAAACCAGCGGGAAACTCTGCATGTGCTTCACTGCTGAATCAGATCTCTTTATGGCTCCCAGGGTTTCAATATCCTGACCCAAATTAGGCAAATAAATGAGTTATAAGGACAAACTGTAGATATAGTTTGTGAGCTTTGGGGTATTCTGCATGATTAATGGCAGGATTCCTGGGATTGGTGAAAAATGTCATTATGAAGGGACTGTCAAATGGCCCAGGGATCAGATCACGCACATAGTTTCACATCCTCTAACGACACCATCTAGAAAGCCACCTCGCAGAAATGCAATGTTTTAAGACATAAATGTACAAACGTAGAATAATAATAATGCTTAGTTTTTTCATCAGAGAGAGGTGTACATGTCAGCGTTCTCCTTTTCCTTTCTCTCACCCTCTCTCTTTCTTTTTCTTTTCTTTCTTTCTTTCTTTCTTTTTTTTTTGAGGTAGGTTCTCAGTGTGCAGTCCAGGCTGGCCTCAGACTTATGGCAATCCTCCTGCCTCAGTCTCCTGAGTGCTGGGATTACTGGTGTGTGCTACCATGACCAGCAGCACTGTCATTTTCCAATAGTAAAGCATCAAGCTAAGTAATTTATTCAGTCGAAATGTAAACACCTATAAAGTGTCAGATATTTTGTATCAAACCCTGGGAACATGTTAACAAACTAAACAGATGAAGATGCAAGGGTCATGTTCCTTGCCCTCACTGAACGTATAGGCAAACATAGAGGAGACAAAATTAAAATATAAATAAATAAGTAGACTGTATCAATGATAAAAAAATTACCAATAAAAGCATATTATTTTAGGTACTGACCTAGCAGGTCCCTCATTTGTAAAATAGAGGAAATATTGATACATGTCCCCAGAATTATTGTGATGATTAAAAGAGATAATATGTAGTATATTTAAAGATGATGCAAAACAAGGAATGCATGTATTTTCCTTTTCTGTTTTATCTATTCTTCTAAATGTTACTAAATTTAGTGCATTAATTTCAAGATAATTCTCTAGTTAATTACTGGATTCTGAAGTACTCTGAATGGTATTAAGAGAAGTGTTAAAGATCCAAGTAGATCCTATGCACTTTTTGCTATCCCCATTACTGCCACTTACTTCCTCGCCTCTTAATCTTTAAGATTCTGTTTTTAAATATGCAAATCTACAAGGCATCAGGTAGCAAATTAACATTCGTTTCTTTCTTTAAATTAGAAGTTAGACTGCCTGAAAACACAGGTAAAATTAAGAAAAAAAAAAACCTCAATGAAAGTTGTCCCAAATTCAAGACAATACATAAACTTCATTAGACCCTTCATTGCAGGAGGAGGAAAACTACAACTGCATGGGGTGTGCAAGAAGTAGAAATTGTGAACGGTAAACCAAAACTCGGGAAGAAACAGTTCTCACTTCGGATTTTTCTAACTCTCTTTAAAGTGAATGAATAACGAAACATGAACAAATAAGGAACTTTAATGACCCAGTTATTAAGTGTATCTTGCAAAGTCTACAAGAATAGAGTAGGACACATATCATGCTGGTCTAAGACTTGGTTGTGCAAAGGCAGGTGAGATATTATTGCCCAGTAGGGGTAGTGCCAGGTAAATCTAAAATTATGTGTTCTTTGTTCAAAGGAGGAGATGATCGAGTACCTCTATATCCTAATCTCCTCAAGTTTCCATGGCATTCACAATGCATTTAGGATTGAATCTGAAACCTAGATATCCTCACAGCTTGCTCAGCCTAACTGAACTAAGCAGATTCTGAAACTTAGGGCCTAAGGAAAAATATCTTAAGCTTCTGGTCAAGTGAAGCACTTGGGAAATAATTAAGCCTTCAGGGAATGTTTCTGCTCCCGGCAGTGGGAAAACATTGTAACTAACTCCAAACAGCCCGAGATAAAGATTGTCATTTTCTACATCAGTGTTCCCCAAGTGTGGTATGCCTTAGGGAAGGGATATGAAACACTGAGCAGGAAGCAGTGAGACTGCTTGGGCCAGATGGTTTAAAACTCTTCGACTTCTAAGGGAATCTGTTAGCATACAGGAAAAAACTGGGGAGAAGACAGTACCAGAAGGTCCTGTGTCAGTTGCTTCCATCACTCATTGCTTTCTGTCCTTTAGACTACCGTGGCTTTTTAGGGTGGTAGAGAACTGTGAAATTTTGAGACAATATGAGAACAGAGGTGGGAATAAACCTTTTAGAAAGGGGCCATGACCTCATGTCCTGGCCCAAGTCCTAAAATGTGCCCTTTGGTGAAAAAGCAAGGGACACAAAGGAGAAAGAAAGGGGTCTCCTTACCTGTGCCACTGGAAATAAAGGAATGACAAGAATTTAATAGCAGCAATAAAACCAGCTGGGATTTTCTTTTAAAATCACCATGCACAGATTATTCTAAACAATGTCAGTAATAAAATCTTTCTTGCAGATAAAAATATTTTCTGAGCATAACTTCTAAATGATTGCTGCAGAGAGTGTTTTAATAATACATACAGAAACTTACTGTTCTCTCGTATTTGGTAAAATTTATCTTCTAATAAACCTTGTGTTCCACATAGTTTTTCAGTGTACTCTCAGTTATTCTTTTTTGGTCTTTGTAATGGGTTAATGGGAGCAATACCCTCCTCTAAAAAGTGCATGTCCTAATTTCCAAATCTGAAACAATTACCTTATTTTAAGGAAAGGTTTCAGTAGATGTGAGAGGTGTAATTAAAAGATTTAGAATGAAACTATTCTGAATTATTGGGAGAAGAAAACCCTACATCTCATGATAAGCATTATTATAAGACATCCTTGAAAGAGAAATACAGAGAAGTGACAAAAGTTGTACAGTCAGAGGCACTAACTGACAGACATGATGTAGCCACAAGCCTAGGAATGCTGGCAGGGATCAGAAGCTGAAAATTCAGGGGGCACTATTTCCTCTAGAATTTGTGGTGAGAATATGGCACTATCAGCACTTTAATTTTGACCTTCTTATCTTCAGAACTGCAAAACTATTTCATTGCTTTAAATCACAAATTAGTTTATCACAA
>RJWT010018725.1:0-18736 GCA_004365215.1 Cuniculus paca
TTGGTGCTTGCACATAACACATCTCAATTCCTTATTTCATCCTGTCCCATCTCTTGGTCCCCTCCCCATTTGAGAAAGCTCTCTCCCTACTTCATCTCATCTTTTATTTTGCTCTTTATTTATACTTTGGGTTTCTCATGTAAAAGCAGCCATGTGACATTTAAGCTTGTGTGATTTGTTCCACTTAACATCACACATTCCAGGTGCATCTGTTCTCTGACAAATGACTCGGGTGTATTTCTTCATGGCCCAGGCGTACTCCAGTGTGTGTAAAAATACGTTTTCTTTACCCATCTGATGGATGGACACATGGGCAGCTTCGAAGACATAATTATTGTGAATTACACTTTCTATCAACATGAGCATGCGTGTATTGTGGTGATGACTTCAACACTTTTGGGAAGACAGCTAGAAGGAGAGTAGATGACTCAGATTGAATTTCTGGTTTTAGAACTGCCCCTTTCTCTTTCCATCTGCCCAAAGTGAAGTGAGGCATCTCTCGAAGTGGCTCCTGGCTTCTTGTGGCCCTGTGCTCTCAATGGCCCATCCTATTTATTCACATGGCTTTATTACCTCTCTACAAGTATTTCCTAAATATGTAAAGTGATGCCTCAGTTCACGAACTCAGTTCTCTCCATGATGCTGGTCACAAACTAAACAGGTTGAGAACCATTTCAAATTTTCCTGTAAGGTTAATATTGAACCTAACCATTGAATTTGATTTGGTCCTTGTCCAATTTGGTTTGGGATCAGAATCTTGCAAAGAATCAAGTTTATAAACTGAGGCACTACTGTACTTGTCAAGTACATTTTACTTACATATCTCACCTCTAACCATTCATCCTCATGCTCCTCAAACTCAACACATTATTTTCTCTCCTTTCCCCAGCCTTTGCCACAATCCCCTCATCGCACCCTAGCACTGCCCTCTCTTCCGGTACTCGTGGAAAAGCATCATCCCTAGCTTGGAGGACCATTCGCACCTCCCTTTCTCACTTCTCCACACCCAGGGAGTCCTCGAGTCCTCTTGACTCCATTGTGCAGCAAAAGATGAGTAGGCTCACTTTCCACTGCCATGGGCTGAATGTGAACTTCTCTGACCTGATCAAGTCTTTAATATTCTAGGAGCTTCCAGCGTAGAGCCCACTGCTTGCTACCACCCCATTCACGGCACCTTTTCTCTATGCTCCTAATGCATTTTATTCTTCACACAGCAGCATCTATTTCTGCCTCCCTCAAACCACAGTCTGTTTGCTGAGAACACGTTCCCTAACACCAGTTTGTATCAGTCCTATCCCATCTAATCTCACTTCATACAACTGAGTTTTATCACCTCTGACATAAACCGCGGTACAGCACACAGCAAGAATCAGATGTTTGGAAATGCATTTACGGACTATCTTAAGTTATTATCTAGTCATACCTGGTAATTCCTTGAGAATAAAGCATGATGTACAGGCAGGATAGCTCCATAGTAGTTTTCTTAATATGTGCAAGATTCTGGATTCAATCCCTAGCACCAATACATAAACAAATCTTATTAGTCCCACCCTTAATCAAAGATAAGGATGAAGTATGTCCTAGAACACGTTTCAAAAGTATTAGACAAAGGAGATGCATCACCTCTAAATAGTTACTTTATGTTCTCAGTGGAATTCTTGTCAAATACAAACTGGGTGATAGAAGCAGCCAGAGTTACAATGCCCCAAGGTTTCTCCCATTGAAATGAGTTGTAAAGGCACAGGTAATGATTAAATTGCTCCCTCTTCGTATTTGGAACAAGGCTACAGTCCAGTGAAAGAGGAAATATTTTAACAGATAACTCGCTCAGAATTGGGCCACTATGACTCTCCTTAAGAACTTCCCTCCAGAGGAAAAGTCTTGTTGGCTTCAGTCTTGGCTGGAGAAGGTGACTCAAGGCAGAAAGTGCATGAAAGCTGTCATTCAGTAAAGGCTACAGGACACGCAACAAGACACGGAGCTGAGTGGCCAGGGTGCAGCAAGGGTGAATGTCAAAAAAGAGGTAAAGACAGTGGAAAGGGGAGCTGCTTTCTCTGAAGCTTATCCAAGCTCCTTCGGTTGAGAAGTCAAGACTTGAAACCTCAAGACAAAAGCTTTTCTGTGACAAAGCTGGGGAGTCTTGGCTTTCAGTACAAATGCCAAAGAAATGTCCATTCTTTAGTTTCTTCATACACGAGGCAGCCATATGTGAAATACATCTCAAGAGACCCTTGAAAGTAATATTAAGGCGTTTAAGGAAAGTTTGTATGGAGGGCCATGGCTCTGATGGTTCCTACGAAACACTTTTGACCAGAGCCAAGCTTCTCCCCACGGTAGCACTTTAGATCACAAGTGGAAAGAGAAACAGATGCCAAGGCCAGATTCTAAGACATAAAGACAACAGAAGGACGAGTATAACTAATATCTACTATTCATGAAATCTGAGAAACAAACAGAAAAACGAGGACAATGAAGTGGGATCCCTGTTTTGAAGGCGTGCCTAGTACTAGGTGCCCAGGACCCTCTTAGGAATGATCAAGAGTGGAAAACTGCACAGGGCTTTGTTTTCTTCCTGGCCCAACACAGGCAATGGACTCTGCCCCTTCTGGCAGTCTTTAATCTGAAAACTTTGGAATTGTTTCTGACCTAGTTACTGTGTATAGCCACTAATTTCCAGATAAAACAGTATGGCAGTGAGGTTACTCAAAGGACATTCAAAAGCATTCCTTACATTCCCAGGAAAAGATTCCTACCTTGAACACAGCAGATTCTATCAGAATTCCTTAAGGGGAGGGGCTTGTTATTTCCATAGAGCTGGGGTGTCCCCTATCCCCCCACCTGCTTACTCTGATTTCACCGATGGGTCTACTACATCTTTTCTCTAGCTAAGGAGAAAGGAGAATAAAATATTTTCAGATAATTCCTAAGGTACAGCTCCGATAATACTGATCATAAACACTAGTAAGGAACAGACCTTTCATTGAATACTTGCTATCAGTCGATCAGGCTGCTGAGGTCTTTACATGAATTATTCTAGTAAAACGCTCAAAAGTAAATATTCCTACCTTATACAAAGCAGAAACAGAGGCACGGGTGAGAAACTTGTCCAAGGTCACATTGGTTAATCCAACTACAAGTGGCTCTGGTATCCACGTCACCACTTATTGACCCATAGGAATTCCAAAGTCTCTATTGCAGCATTTAAGATGCTCTAGACAACACCTCCCACTTCCTTACTAGCTAGAGTCTTAGTCATCTGCTTCCTCGTGTAGCAATAGATTTGTAAGAGCTGTCTGTACCAAGTCTCCCATTCTTCTGTTCTCTTTACCCAGAGTGCTCTGCAAGGTCCACAATGACCGCCACGTGAATAAACCCAGTGATCAGTTCTTCGCCTTTACCTCCTGTCACCTCCAACACAACAACCATCATCTTTTGGTGCCCTTTCTTCCCTTGCAACAAATTCTTGGTCATCTCAAAGGCTGCATCTTTCCAATCTCTTTGCTGGTTCCTTCTCTTCGTAGTTATGGTGTTGGGTAGCTCCAGAGCTTGGTTCTTAGAAATCTGTTCTACATCCATATTCATCCCCTTAGCGATCTCTGGCACACTGTTGCTGAAGTTGAAATCCCATATGCACAGTGACTACTCCAACCCAGCCCTCTCCCCAAATGTCTGCTCGTGTAACTGCTATACAACATTGCCAACTGGGCGTCAAACAGCCACCTCAAATTTACTACATCCATGAAGAAATTCCTATGTGTTCCTCCTTCCCTACTCCTGCTGTTGGAAACTCCATCCTACCAATTGCTTGAGTCAAAAGTCTTGTGGTTATGCTTAATTAAAAATGCATTCTCTGCCAGCACTTGGAGGCGGAGGCAGAGGCAGGAGGATCACCGTAAGTTTGAGGTCAGCTTGGGCTACATAGTGAGTCAAGGCCAGAATAAAGTATAAAGCAAGAACCTGTCTCAAAAAATGAATGAATCAAGGAATATATTCTCTTTCACACCAGAAACCCTATAGACGCTGCCTTCACTCCATGGAGTGAGGGGTACTTCTTAGTGTTTCAGCTACCGCCCTCCCAACAGTGCCCATTTTGCCCTCACAAATGTCCTGATTTGAACACTAAATTTATCAGCGCCCTGGCCCAAGACCCTTTTGATCTTATCGTTCACCCAGGTATTTTCTCTGAGACTTAATCCATGATATTCACTAGTTCTACAGCGTTGGCATTCTTGTCAACCTTTGACGAGCAAGACACACTCCTGCTTAGGATCCTGGTCTTAAATGTCCCCTCTGTCTTCTTCCAGACAGTCAAATGGCAAGATTCTCATCTCCACTGAGTCTTTAGTGAGCTGTTCACTGTTCATCAAGACTCCTTGTGACCAAAAGGGGGAGCGGAAGGGAAGGGAAGGGGAAGGGAAAGGAGATGTGTTAAGTTCATGCACCAGTTCCCCATGAGGAATGTAATCATTATGTACTGCAAAGAATAAAAATACTCTAAAAAATAAGACTCCTTGCTTAATTCCATCATGAGCCTTTCCCTCCATCCCCTTCCCCATTTACTTTGCTTACCTTTGTATCCATTGCATTTACCATGCTTTAACAGTCTATGATTTATAATTCTTTAATTATTTGTCTTCCTCTATGAACACATGAACCTCATAGAATCAGTTTGCTCTTTGTTCATGAGGGAAGAACATGACTGCATACATAGGTGTTCAGTAAATACACACGCTCTACAGAGACAGAGGACACCAAAGCTCCCTATCCCAGACTTCCCTCCTATTACTTTACTGCTTTGCTGCCTTGCCTTTTTGTCACAGTCCTTCTGGTTGCAACAGACATGGCCAAAGATCTAATTCTGGGTCAGAGAAACCTGTCCTCCCTCAAGAGGGTAAGGACAAAAGCAGAATAATCCTGTACATTGAACGTGGAAGCTGACGTAATTATTCCAACTTCAGAGAAAGAGAGCCACAGAGCTCCTGCTGCCTTGCAGATTCAGGGCACTGAGTGTCAACCATTTACCTAAGAACTGAGGTTCATTTAAAAAACTTCCTGTATTTCAGAGTCAAGGGGACTCCCTGACCAACACTGCCACCTACCGACAAGAAGGTGAGAAACCAGGAAATCGGTGTCAGCTAGTTTAAAACAAAAAACCCTAACAAGAAACAATGAAAAATCCCGTGAAGTCAGTAAAATAAAGTGCTTTTCCTAAAAATTCTACAGCAACATCATGCAAAGATTGTGTAGGTGCAAAGAATTACAATGACCTCCTTGCGGAAAACACTGCCCAAATACTAACAGGGCAGACAGTCTTTACAAATACCAGCTCTGCTGCTTTTCACCAGCAACTCCTGTAAGAGTTAAAAGGTTCAAGACTCAAAGCAAATATGTTATTTTTTCATCTCACTGAAATAAAAACAAATAGTCACTAAGATTTAAAATGCGCTGAAAAAAAAATCACAGTAAAAATATTTGAGTTACTACCTGAACATTTATATGCAAGGCTCAGTACTATCAAATTTCTCCATTTAGAAGGTTTTTGTTGTTTTGTTTTTTAATTTTAATGCAACATTTTTTCATGCAAAAACTTTGATTATGAGTTCTGGAAAGAACTCAATTTTCTTTGCCAAAATCTGGTAACTTTTTTCAAGATTGAGAACCTTTTGTGCTGTCTCCCCAGTCCCTGGCTAGGCAGTAAAGATGGTGAAAATTTGATGGTGTAAGCTTTAGAAAGATATTTATTTAAGCCATTATATGCACTCCTGAAATTTCATAGCCCTAACAGTTTTTCAAACCTTTATATTCTTTTCATCAAACCATCAGTAAAAATTCTGCTAATGAAGAAAATACATATTGTTAGAATGAGAAACAAAATAAAGTTTGGAGAGGCCTAAAAAATAGAAATCTATATAAGGAAAACCCTGAGGAAAGGAAGTTTCTCTCACATTATCTTCCAAATTTAAAATGTACACGGGTGAAATAGGAACGATAAAAGCAAATACAGCTTACAGTAACATACTCCATTTGTCAATTAAAAATATTAAGAAAGTAGACTCATCAACACACAGGATTAAAAGTAATTCAAAAATTTAGAAAAAGGTATTTAATTATAAAATGTCATTAAATAAAAAAAAAGCAATGGCACAAATCACCAGAAAGTTATTGAAGTGATCATATCCACAGGCTGCTCTTGTAATTAAATACTAAAAATTTACGACCATTCTCATTAATGGCATTTTCACTCCTAGTCAGAGTGACATCAAGAGCTTCTGAGAATGCAATTTTTCCTGAAGAATTACTAAAAGTATCATAAACAAAGTTGGCACACCATTCATTTACATCACCTTTTATTTACTACACTCTAACCTCATAAAATATTTAACATTTCTCTTATTTACAGTACAGAGGCTTACCTTTTATCAAGACTTTGTTTATGCATTAAAACCCCTGGGAGTAGTCCTTTCAACAGTTTAATAAATGTGCTGATTATTTAAAGTACACAAACAAAAGCTTGTTCACTTGACTGTTACACCCAGATGAACTCTGCCAGTAGACTCATTCAGCATGAAACTATTTAAAAACCCTGCTTTAAGAATATATATTCTCCAGTCATTACCAGATTGTATTATGCTGCTGATATGACAATGGGGAAAGGCGGCTAGGACTGTCTAAATAAGCTTTGCAAGAGTGCATCATGCATGAGTTGATCTGGTTTTCACTCTCTGGTTATTGGTATTTTCAGTTATTCCACATGGGTGTGTTTTATTTATTCATAGTATTTAAGTAGTTAATGGTTTGATGATAATTGGCAGTTTCTGGTGGTTTATTTGCTTGGTCTTGGATACAGCTCTAAGCAAATATGTCAGAAGAACTAAAAAAATGCAAATCGTCACCTATGATACAGAAGCATGGTGTTATTTGGATAAATGACCCAGAGGCATGAATACTAACCCTGTACAGTGACAAGAATACTGCACAATTAGGTCTATTTTAATACCTGCTGGCTTCATAACTTTATAAAACTTGTATTTGTTAGCCTTTCTGGGTTCAGAAGCAAACCTGAAGAGGTAAGACAGATCTGAAGAGGTAAGAAAGGATATACTATACAGAAAATATGATTTTAGAAGAAAAAAGTGGGTAAAAAATAGATTTTCATATTAAAAAATTATCACATCTGGGTGCATTTTAAAGAGTGTATGAAAACAGCCCCAAACTAAGGAAGCCCCTTTCCTATCCAGAAACTTGTTTTCTACTGTTAATAATTAACATAATTCTGGCAGCAGCACAAACGTGTAAATCTTTAAGGCTTGAGGTGTCACTTTTCCAATAGTTGGGTACAGTTGAATAGTAAGAGTCCCGCCATTTCTTTTATTTACACTCTTGACCCAGCAAGAATTATCGCAGAAGTCCCTGCAGTTCCCTGCACTGCTGTCATCTACGACGGCTTGGACTTTATGACCCACTCGGCATTTGGGTTGAGCTGATACAAGTCCTGCATGTAAGTGTCCTCATCGAGGCAGCGTTCCCCTGGGGAAGAGACGTTCCATGAGTTTAACACAGTGGGCAGACGAGGGTGTGAGTTCAAACTCCAACCCAACAGTTTAACTTTTGAAGTCTTGTATTTCAAAATTCATCCTGCCCTTTACTGATTCCCACAACAATATCTGAAGACTTGGCCAAACTACTGGAAAAGTCTATTTGATATCATTCTCTAAATAAGTAAGTTTTGAATTAGGACGCTCAAAATTCTTTGTATGAGTTTTTTAATGCTTATCAACTTATTCACCTTTATGAAGAATGACAACAGTTGTGAATCTACCTAGGAAAGCACATTCATTCCCAAGATCTGACAATAAAGTCAAAAATTAAATATATTAACAGATTTTTAATAATTTAACAATTCCAGATTTCTCCTGGAGTTATGATTTATTTAAATTTTAAGAATGAGCTGGGCAGGATAGCAAACCCCTAAAATCCCAGCTACTTGGGAGGACAGAGAAGGAAAATGCAAGGTTCAAGGCCAGCCTGAGCAATACAGCAAGACCACATCTCTGCAAACGGACACATTCTCACACTTCCTGTATTCAGCTTCACATATTTACTAACATTTTTAAGTTCCACAATAAATTTCCACACTTCTTCAAATTATTTTCACTTACTATTTTGGATTAAATATCATTTCATTTATTTCTTAACAATGTCACCCTTAACCACTTGCAAGAGTCAAGAAAAGATAAAATTTTAAATTTAAAAATATAAGATAAAAATATAAATTTAAAAATTTTAAATTTTTTAAAAACTATGAATAAGACCCATGGCAACTACAAAAGGGGAAAATATAGACTACAGTCAAGATGAATTCATTTGTCTTATTTCCTGAATTACTAATGTGTGCATATTCCTAAAATGTAGGAAACAACCATAATGCATAATTCTTGCTTTTACTAAAACCACAGTATCTAGTTATTATATCATAATGAAAGTGTTACCTTGTCTTCAATTACCTCAACTACTTCCTTTAGTATGCTGTGACATGATCGGATAAGAACGGAAGAAGTTTCTAACCATTCCCATCTTGGATATTCTAGAAGTTATTGCTAACCTAGGGGACCTACCTTTCCTGAGGTTGAATGTACTGAACATGGCATTTATACAGTAGCAGCTCAAATAAAGCCTGAAGAGAACGGTCAGACTGTTAAACAAATCCATATATTCATCATATATCTAAAAAGCATGTAATATTTTTTCTACCAAAGATGTAAATAACCACCACTGGCAACATCAAATCAGCACATGGAATGCAAAGAGAAAAAAAATGGCTTACCAATATTTCCTCCAATTTCATACAAAAAAACTTCCCCTTTCTTTAGGGTCTGGGCAACTCCACTAAAAGGGACAAAACACACTGATTAGTATATCATCAAATAGCTTGCAGGTAAATAAATCATTTTAACAGACAGAGGGAATTTGGGCTTCTGTGGAAAATTCATAACTTGGACACATTGTAATTATCCACGCATTTGTATTTTTCCATCTGTTAAATGTGCCGAATAGTTAATAAAAATGTCACACCTGTAAATTAAAATAAACAAATGAATCATGCATCTCAAGGCAAAATAATAAATCACTCTCTAAATTTGTAAAGTGAAAAAAGTTAATGCAACACTTTAACTGCCAGTTGTATTATTAGTGTCATCATCCACTCTGCACACTGCATCCTTGCACAAAATGTGTGTCACAGGGCAGCTGTGCTGACAATGCTAATGATGTGCAAGATGAGTGTAAAGAACCCCCTGTCCTCCACGTGCTGGCTGCTCTAACAGGAGAGGCACACACGATTCACAAGGTGGAAGCAATCATTATAAAGACTTTCAAGTAGGCTGCAATTATAAATTTACACTCCCCAAACAACAGACTCATCATTTAAAGAAGTGGTGAATGTTTGACGAGAAAGATGTGTTGACACCGATTTGGGTTTTACATGGTGAGTGTAGGTATTGAAGTTTTTTGCAAGTTACCCCATAAATATGGAAAAATTTTGGTTTTATGTATCAGTCAAAAATTTTTAAAGAATAAGCTCATTAGGAGAAAAAGAATACACTCTTTAGAGCACTGGGTACCAACCTAAAGAATGGTCACATTCAGTGATTTTCAAATTTTTTGGTAGAAGAATTACTTGGGAGGCCTGTGAAAAATTCAGATGGAAAGCTCTAGAACTTCCAACAGTTGCAGGGTGAAGTTTAGCATCTGTTCTTAGCAGGCTCTACAGCAGACTGTGATGCATGGAAGGTTTGTGGACTGCTGCGGACACACTCTGCAACTGAGAAAACGAGGTCTGACTCAAACCCAAACACGGTGCAGCAGCAGCTGTCCTCACAGGCCACCGGGGCTCCTCGCCCCATTTTCTCAAATCCTGCCCATCCTTGGCACACCCATATACTCAGGTTCAAATGCCCTTGCACTCAAGTGCTCCTGCTGCACTGTGTCCTCACCAACAGTAAGGACAATATCCAAACAAGGGGATTCTTATCTTCTTTAAGGTTAAATAAGGTAATAATTATATTTTACTTATACTATAAAAGTGAGTCTAAGCTAACCCCGTAGCTACGAGAAACCAAACTGAATGTTGTGAAATCTTCATTGAAAAAAAATCTATGCAGACACAGTATTGCTCAGAGATTGATTCTCAAGTATTTGCATTCTTGTTCCACTTGACAAAAACCTGAACTGGATTTTTTGGGACATGCAAGCTTTCACTTAATGCTAATCAACGAATTCATAATTATTGAAAAGGCATAAACCCTCTATCAAAGACTAGTGAGTAATGTGCAATTCAGTGGACTTATTTTCAATCACTCATGGGTTCTGTGGTTTCAGATGAGTAAGTGGAGAAGAAAAAGGATGCCCCAGTACAGATGCAATAGAAATGAGAAGCACAAGAACATGGCAGGAAAAAAAAACAAACATTTAAATACTTATTGAAACCTTCACTTACTCTGTGACCAGGACAATGCTATGAACTTCATGGTCATTTTCCAAGTTAACCATCACAAGACTCCAAGGAAGGTCCAGTGGTGGTCCACTCTTACAAATGAGGAATTGGGACTTAGATTACAAAAACTAGCCAGCCTAAGGTGACACAGACATTGCTAGCCTATGAGTCTGAACTGACTGTCTCTAGCATCCCAAGCATAAGGAAATGGCTTGTGAGTTGAGGAAAAAGGGAAGCTTACCAGACTTCTCTTAGGTGGGAAACAGAGGATACAGAAGAAGGGATACTGCTCCAAGGAGTAGCAAATACTTAATAAAAGCACCATGAGCAGAAAACCCATATATGAAAAGGGTAATTAGCACAAAGCTAGTGCTTTTTATGGCAATATATCAACTAATATTTCATGCCATTCCCTAAATATAAAAGTTAAAGTAGAATATATTGCTACAACTTCAGAGTGGTAGCTTATCAGCAGACTAGGGGTGGGGGATAAGTTGAACACACAGTCCTGAAAGTAAATCTTGTGTAAATTAGAACTATGTCCACCCCGAAAGAGCTGCTCGTGTCTAACATAGGCTCCAGCACCACATTCTGGGAGGGGATGCGACATCACCCCTGAAAAGAAGAAAGCAAAAGTTGCTACCTACGAAGCAAGGGCAGGAATAGAGAGGAGAGGATGAGTTTGTTGAAGATGAGGTATCCTCTGGGGAACAAAGCTATCCAAGAAATTCCAACTGCTCCCAGGATTCAATCCTGACCCAGTCAACTGCCCCAGGACTTAATTGTGCAAAATTCCATCGTCTCCCAGAACCTGTGTATCCAGTGTGAAAGGTGATTCAAGACCACAGATTCAGAATTCCAGCTCCGCTACTTAGGAGAAGCATGTGACCCAGCAGGTCTCCGGTTTCTTACCAGTGAATTAAAAGCAAGCGGACTGTACTTGCTTGTGTCTTCTTTTTGTGACTTTAATGTAACTGTATGCGGATTATTATCAATATTCCCACTTTACTGCCATCTGTTAGCGGGAGAGATGCAGCCCTTCTTCCAATTTATAAACCCTGTGGGAAGGCACTTTAAAGTTTACACTGCTTTCGACACCTTCCAGAGGGTCTTCCACACAGCAGAAACATATTCAGTACCCCAGGGGCTTGTATTAAAATTGGAGGTGCTTTTGGCAAAAAACTTGACTGAAGCTTCTTCATGTAGAATGAGATTAAGTTGAAAGAAAGACAAGAAACAGACTGTTCATAGTGAGACGCCTATGTTACAGATTGCCTTTCTTAGTGAAAATTTTGTAGAAATGGGAAGTGGCATTAAAATATGATTTCAGTCAAAAATAAGAATCTGCAGGGCAAAAATGAAGACCCTGTCCACTTAGTAGGACCTGTAAAATTCAAGAAGAGATGTACTGGAAAGTGCACAGAAGGCCAGGGAGAGCGATGAACTTTCAAAGACACTCTAACTGCATTGGCCCCAAAACAGACATGAAGGATTGGGGGCCTCTGAGGAGGAGGGCTCATTCTCCCATGACAACAGTGTCAAGGACACTCAATTCTTCATGCCTTCTGTTTTCAAGGTGGAACATTTTTCTATTCATTACGTTTCTTAGAAAAAACATTGGGTCTTTGTTTTGATTCTACTATATCCTCGTTCATAATTTTCCTAACAGCCTGCAGACAGTCACTCCCTGCAATCCACATATTCTGGAAAGATGACCAAGTGGTCTCGTGCACCCAGCCCATGGCCACCCCAAGGAAGGAACGCCAGTCTGCTCCAAGCAGACTCAGTTTAAACTCACACTACTTCCAATGAACTAAACTTATCCCGATAGCCTGTTGGGAAGACAAATTTTTAAGGACTTCCTATCACCCAGAGTTTTTTTAAAAAAAAAAAAAAGGAGAGGAGGGAAGAGAGAGCGCAGGTGAGTTATCCCACAGAACAATTAAAACAACACAGGCAGCTACCTACCTTTCTTGGCTGAGGAACCTGGCAAGAACATCACTGGCTTTTAGTTCTTCAGTTAGCTGTATTGCCATGGAAACTTTGGAAAGATGGGGAGCTTGCACGCGGATCACTCCCTGAGGAACATCAGCCTGCAAAGCAATAATGACACTGAAAGAAAGCTGGCGGCAGCTGGGACGTGAAACTCTGCACAGTGCATTATATGGAAGTGTGCTTAACTACTACGCATTTTACTTCCCTGCATAAAAACCTTAACTACTGTATAATGCAATTTGCTAAATTGCATCAAACCTCAAATATCCTCTTAATGGTGATGGGGGAACTTTATAATGCCTATGTAGTAATGCTTAATTATTTTTAAAGATGTAAAGAATGACAGCAATAACCATTACTGCCATATTAAGTGCTGATTTCTGAGTATTATCTACTAGAGAGTACTTCTTCACGTAGCAATTTATGAAACCAAATAAAAAAAAAAGTCACTCTATAGGCTATTGCTATGTGTGAATTTGAAAGAACCTCTACATATTCAGATTTCCCCCCAAATTTTTGTCCCCGAGTATCTAACAAGAAATAAAAAGAAAGGCTTGAGTGGCATCTGCTCTCCACTTGGTCCATGGGCTTACACGTCTAACTTTATGCTGACCAATTCTAAATCCTTTGCTTAGGGATGTAAAGAACATTCTATGGATTTGGAGATATCAATGAAAAAGTTTTACATCTGTAATATCAAAATATCAGCTATGGCATCTGAAATATTAGGCTTAATTAATTCCTAAATGGTTCTACTAAAATAAATACTGAGTTAGTATTTAAACCATATGTCTTAAGCAGACTTTAGAACAGCATGCACAAATTATGTTTGAAGATAATTCTCTAAATGCTACAAACATCCCATTTAATTCAACCAAAATTTACTAAGCAATTACCAAGTACTAACTAGTATGTAGGTCTACTTACCTAATAATAGATAAGACATAAGTTCTTTATTACACAATCTTATTTTTATACCCTCTCTTAATGGATGTGGTCTTAAATTGCTTTTGCTTAACATAAAGCACACGTATACCACAGATGCCATTAGTTTAATCTCATTCAAAGTTCAACAAAAATAATATGCCTTAGGAATCACCCAGCACAAAAGCCTGAAAGGTTTTAAAACTACTTCTCAGTAACATGAGAGAGGTCAAGTGGGACTAGCAGAGAAAACAGCACTGGAGAGGACACTCACAGAGCATGGGCTGCACCCCCACTCTGAGTCACATCCAGACCCGAGCCCCACTCTACTTCTCAAAGGTCCAGCCTGGAGCCCTAGTTCCATGTTGTGACCTCTACCTTGCAGGTCACGTAATCTGGCCCAATTCCCTTCGTCTCTGACCTTGACCTTGGCCCTAGGATACAAGCCTAATTTACCTTCGTCTTACACTCTGGAAAACGAGCTGCTTCCTACAGCGGACGAAGCATTTCCTGTCGGAGTGTTGCCATCTGACTCCTTTCAGAGCCATTCCTAACTCCATGGTGTCACAAAACTCGGATGATCTGAACTCCTCTCCTAGGGTGGAGACCTCTGGTTTATTTCCTACCCTGGTCACTCTGCCTGCTGACCCAGCCTCAGCTGTCTATTTCATTGGAAGCAGAAAACAATAAACTGGTATTGACAATTTTAACGTCAGAGTGAAGCAAATAGCAACACTTGATGCACTGCCACCTCGTAAGCTGCCCATCCCTCTAGTCTACTCAGTAAACAAATCCCCTCAGTTTATTATGATCATTACAATATATGAGCACTGGAATGCAAGCTGGAGTTCGCAGATAGCTATGGACTTCACACTGATTTTAAGTCAGGAACTCCGGGTTATGACAGCTCCACATTGTCTTACATATAAAGTTTTGTCTGATGAAAGTAATAGTAACTACATTTCCCCCATAATTACCTCCTTCCCAACTCCAGGACATCAAAGAGGCATATTCTTAAATCAGCTTAAATTCTACGTTGGAATTTAAGCTGACTAGAATGTAAGCTTTTCTGTATAGTAGGTCCATGATAAATGAGTTACAAAATCAAAATGACACAGAAGAGTAATGTATGATAGGAAGATCAGGGATATGGCAATCTTAGTGTGCTCCTGGCCTTGTTTTCCACTCTTTTTAGTGTATTCTCCTGTTTGGATTTAAAAAAAAAAAAAAAACACCCAGCCAAATTCACAATGTACACACGCTATGTATATTCTACTCCCCTCCAGGATATCTGTCATCCCACTATCTATGTTTGAAGGATTAACTCCAATTCCATGTCACCTTCCCTTTCATGGTCCACAGGGTGAAAAGCAATGGCTTCCACTGGATCTCACTGAGAATGGGGATCCTAACGTGTTATTCCCGTATTCTAGTTTCACACCCTCATCCAAGTCATCTGTAGCCGCACCTCAATTGCAACTGAGAAAATGAGTCCCTCGACCATATTTTCCCCTAACAGTAACAGGTTAATGATGTAAAAATTTCTCTAAAATAAAAGTATACTAACATGCATTTCCTTATTGACCAAAGAAAACATCTGTACACATAACGTCTACAAGAAACAAAGTGTCATGGTATTCTCCTCAGTACAGAGAAAAGAGGAAGAGAAAAGAATGAAAAGAATTAAAGATGATGCTGGGGATTTAGCTCAGCAGCCTAAGTGCCTGCCTGGCCAAGCACAAGGTCGTGAGTTCAATCCCCAGTGCGGCAAAAAAAAAAAAAAAGAATTAAAGATGCTGCAGTCAGTGTAGCCCCTCTTCCCACGTAAAAGTTCTCAAGAAGAACCGAGGGCCTCTATTGACAGGATCACAGCCTCCTCTCTAAATGAGCTCAGGGATCACGACCTTGCAGACTGTAGCCAGCTCCCTCACAACGCACAGCAGAGAGTTCAGTGTGCCGTCAGGACTCCTGAGAGCGTGCCACCTCTGACACACAAATGCAGAGAGCAGGCTGGGGTGTAGCTCAGTGGTAGAATATGGGATCGTGTGCGTATGGGTGAATCCCTAGCAGCACCACGAAAGAAAAAAGAAAACCTGACTCTTTCCGATAGGAGTTTAAAAGGAAGAGTCCAGGCACTAGCTTCTGCAGGCAGCGGAGGGCTCTCCTGGAAATGTGTAATGTTAGGAAACTGCCATAACGCAGTCCAGGAGCGAGCTTTGACCAACAGAGGCATTGGCATGGGCATTCCCCCATAGCTTCCTTATGGGTGTGGAATAAAACATTTCCCACATTGCTTTCCTTCAGTGAGCAGAGGATGAGGCTAGGCCAGTTCAGATCCAACGGTGCATCCTCCCCAAACTTCTAAAAATATTGACTCATTTCACACGGAGTGTACACCAATGCCATTGGAAAACCTTTCACTAGGCCGACAACGCATATGGTGCCTGCCTATCCTGATTGGTCTCATTGCACTATACGCAGAGAACCTGTATTCAAACAGGGTGGGTGGGTGGGTGTCTACGAGATAAAAACAAGTCACAGTTTGCTTAACGTATCCCACCCAGATTCTCCCAACAATACAGATTGAGAATCTAAACTGAGATGACTACACAGTACTTTCACACCTTTGGAGAAGAAAGGAGTTTCACTAGACGATGTAATGATAAAGAGTTTAAAAGTCATTTCTGGAGCTGTCTCCCCACTGAATATTTTGACAAGTCAAAATGATAGTCACACAAGGATGATAATAAATGCCAAAACTCTCATTTAAATGGTGTGCGACTACCACCCAGCTCCAGAATCAGGCTGTATCAAATATGAACAGTATTAGTACCCTTCTTACATGGAGCTGACGACTCTGATCACTGAGCCACACAGTCCGCTCTTACACCATAATAAATAGCTGAACCTGTACAAAACATCATCTTTGCCACCTTCCGATTTCATCTTTTCTGACGTAACAGCTGTCTCTTATGGGGGAATAGGGTGGTACACTTGGAAACTCAGGCTATGTGGTTTATAGCAGGACTGGAGAACCATGTAACTCCCCATTCAGGGTTAGTCACCAAAGATTTTACGACTTAAAAAATGTTAATTTCTTTTAAAAATCATGTTACATTTCTAACATTTTTTTATGTTGAACTAAGATGTATTTCCTGAAACACATTTCTTAAAATTTCTCATATTTGCTTCAACAATGATTTGGGTTGATTTTAGTACTTTACATTAGGTTGTAGCATTACTTATATTTTTGTCCTCCAGAAGTTTAATGTTAGACCTTTGGAAGAGACATTAATTTCTTCTTTTTCATTAAAGCCTGATTTAAAGGTAAAGCTGACATTTTTAATGCCTCAGGAAACTTTTAATCTTTAAAAGGGCAAATTGGAAATACAGCTTTCTCAAAAAGGCAGCCAGATATAATGCTTTAGAAAACTAACGGAGGATATTTTAGTAAGGTATCTTAAACTAAAATGGCACCATCACCCCAGTATGAAGGGACATGCCAGGGGACAGTGACATGGAAGGGTGACAGCCTTGTGTCAATATTCTGATTATCATTGGGCTTCTGATATCAAAAGGGCTTAAACTTTTTTTTATCCAGCCCACAGATTCAAAGCACTTAAAAGGTGGGCCTTAAATCACTTCTGTAGTCAGTAAGTGTTTAATTTCCAATGAAACAAGCTGATGTTTTTCCTCTTTTAATATAGTATTTTTGTGCACTATTAAAAATCTGGGGGGGGTGTCATAAAAAGATTTAGTGCCTGACACTGTAATTTGATTTTTCATATGGATTCCCAGGTAAAACCAGAGACTGTTTACAGAGTAAGGCTGATTCTTGAAATAGTATCTGGGTGACGATGTTGAGGGGGAAGAGTTGCTAAATGAAACCAGAGATGGAATTCTGGGTAGTTGTGGTTACAGGCCTACAATCCTAGGCCTGGAACAACATAATCTATACACACTGCAGCCAGGTAACGACAGATTTCTTGCCCCAAACCTTAAAATGTTATGAGATCATTCTGGAATTTTAAGTCACATGAACTCCAAGTCCTTGAGGTCCCCCACTGTAAGTTAAGCATGAGACACTAGATCATCTGGAGTTAGCACTAAAGTTAACCATATGGTGAGAACTTGTGTTTCCGGGCCTAGTGCAGTC
This sequence comes from Cuniculus paca, assembly GCA_004365215.1. NCBI lineage: Eukaryota > Metazoa > Chordata > Mammalia > Rodentia > Cuniculidae > Cuniculus > Cuniculus paca. Next base: position 17,568 of record RJWT010018725.1, read on the forward strand.
AGAAGTGAGGGGCACAGTGGCATTTCGGCCTCTTGGGCAGCCCTCCCTGTGCCCACACGGGCTAAAGAACGCACAGCTCCCTGCTGGAGTCAACTTGAATGGCAAAAGAAAGGTCATACACACTGAAGTCCAGGATGGACCAGAAGGCCTGGAAGATCCTGCTCTCAGAAATAAATTCTCAAACACAAGACAGAGATACAATCTGAGATACCTGTGCGACTCAGAGGGATGTCTGTGATTCCCTTAATAACACAAAAGAAAGATGTAGGGAACAGGATGATGACACTAGATCAGAAAAATGTACTTGCGGTTGATGTTGGGGTTCAGATACTATTTCTTCCTGTGTTAGAAAAATCCACAGCATAACTAAACATGTATGTGCACGTACAGCAAACTGGGGGAGAAGAGAGTTACTTTTACAGTTTTGTGTAACACACAGGTTTAGGTCCTGGCAAAGAAGTTGGACTCAGTGGGTCCAAAGAATGGTCTAGAAATGCCTGTGGCTTTTGTTTTTAAATAATATTAGAGATGTTTCTATTGCAAAATTTTGGTTAACCATCATTACTGTCATCCTACTTCATCATTTTATAAAAATAAAAATTAAAGTCCAGAGAGATAAAATGACTGTCGCACACGAGTGACGGTGCTGGACGGACACCTCAAGCCGGGTGACCTGTGGTGTCCGATGGGTATGGACGTGGCTGTGAATGTGTGCAATCCAAACAAACTCAAGGCTATTGAAAAAAGGGTTATTTTTAATGATCTACAAGTTATTTTTCCCAATTTTTCCCTCCTGGTATAAGTGAAAAGACTTATTAGTATTTAAGAATATCTATATTTGTGCCAAACAATTAATATGCTACAGTCGTTAACATTTGTCTTATTAGGTAAATTGAGTGTGTCTTACAACCTGGCTCAAGCTATTAATTTACCTAGTCAAGCATGCATTAATAATATGAGTGCCCAATTATGTGCAGTTAGCTTTAATAGCATACAAAGTGGTTTTAAACTATTACCTTGGCAAATTCTCGTATCTATAAACTGTCTTTCACTCTCCGATCCATGACAATCTGACTTCCTCCATCAACAGTCACTCCCAGGCATCAGGGACCGTCGAGGGCAAGCCCTACACACCTTTACCCAATGTAAACCTCCAATTCTTGGCAGCT
>RJWT010018726.1:0-18746 GCA_004365215.1 Cuniculus paca
CGGGGCAGATAAGGCTGAGGCTTCCTGTGGGATCCCCAGGGGGAGAGAGAACAATAGGCTGGAGACACAACGTTACCGCCACAGGCCACAGCGGTGCACTGTGACGCACATCTCTGCTACTAAGGCAGAGGGCTGGAGCTCCTTGAATTTCTAAGCGTCCCCTTCCTCATTCCGACCTCTTGCCGACGGTTTCCCGTGACAAAGACAATCAAACAGAAGGCCGGTTTCCTTGCCTTGCGCTAATCAGATGCTTGTCATGGAATAATAAATGGTTCACTTTTTATTTTATTATTAGAATGGAAGTAAGATCAATTTTTTAACTCTCAGAGCGACTGCAGGTTTTTCAGTTGGTGACCTTGAACCTAGCTCTGGAGGAAATGGGCCCGCAATGTGGAGATCTATGCACTTCCCCTCCCTGCACGCTCGGGAAAGGAGCTGTAATTCATCCCCACAGGCTGATCAATACCCGAACTGCCGCTGAGGACAACGTTTAGGTGTCGCTTGTGTCCACGGTGTGCAGACCGGGGAGAAGTCCTGCCGGTCCCAGCGTTCGCTTGGCCAGCTCAGCGTGACAGTCGGGGTGGGAGGATGTATCTCTGTCCTCTGGCTGCTGTGACTAAAGATGGCAAGCGTGATGGCTTAACACAACAGAAACACATTCTTTCCTAGTTCTGGAGGCCGGAAGTCTGAAATTCAGCAGGGCTGCACTCCCTGCAGGCGTAAGGGGAGATGAATTCCTGCCCCCTGGCTTCTGGCTGGTGGCTGTCGCTGCACCCTGGACTTGGGAGCCCCTGTCTTCCCACCGCGGTCCCCTGTATGTCTGTTTTCCCCCTTTTTGCTTGTCTCGAATTCCCTGCTGTCTGTCTTGCAAGGACACTTGTCATGGGATTTAGAGTCACCTGGATAATCCTCCTCTCAAGATGCTTAACTTAATCATGGCTGTGAAAAGCCTTTTCCCAAACAAGGTCACAGCCTCTGGTTTCAGAGACTTGATGTGAGTAGATTGTTTTTTCTTTGGGGGAGGGAGGGGTTGCTTTTCCACAGAGGAAGAAGAATGACTTCTAATTGGAGGAGCTGCAGAAGTTTCATCCCTAGCTGTCCACCTCGACGTCTGCAAACACAAGGACATTTGTGGACTGGTGTGCCACAGAGCTCCTGGGAAAATACAGGAATGGCTATGAAAATGCTACCATTCCAGTTATTTCTTTAATTCTAGTAGTGAAATTTCACTGATTTAAAGTATTTTGCAATGGGTATGATTTCTAAGACTCAAAAATGTATAAAGGAAATTCTTTGAAGTGTCATTTAACTCCTAGTAAAAACTAATCGAGTCACTTTTGAATTACTTAGCAAATTCTCAGTCCTTTGTGACGTAAGTTGGTTCAGTCCCTGTCTTCTTCACCCTCCTCCTTGGGTGGGTTCTAATTTCCCCACTTTATGCAGATTGCATAGCTCTATGGTTGTGTGGGCATTTTTAGCACAACTTGTGGGGTCCTCTGGGATCACCCACTTCCTGCCACACAGCTTTCTCCTGGGAACTGTCCAGGGCAATCATGGGGCTACCTTGTGGGCACCTGTCTCCCTGCGATCCCAGTCCTTCCCTCTCTGAAGGACAGAGGCTTGCAAACCATTTTCCAAGCATTTATTCCAGATTCTCTAGTCTCAGTGTAGAGGGTAAATCTTGGGAGAAAGAAAATTCAGTTGAGATTTAAAGGCAGAAAATTGCTTTGGTTTCTAGTTTTTCTGTGACCCCTTTCCGATGTCAGCCTGGATTTCCTGGGCTGAAAAGCAAAGGGTTTCAGGCGGACAGGAGCATTGAACTTCAGGCCAGTGTTGCTCCGTGTCTTTCTGTGGCTGCCGCACTTGTGACTCACAAGGTGGCTTTCACTCTGATCAAGTTCATTGTCATCACTGAGGCAGAGACATAGAAGGTCATGGTGGTGTCCAAACCCGTGTCTCCCTGGTTTTATGTTGTGGGAGAAATTGTCCAATGATACACACAGGTCCTCCGAAAAGCACAATTGCCTGATTTCAGGATCTTTAAAAGCAGCCCCAGGAGAGCTGAGTGCACCCAGCAGCTCTCCTTGGGTGTTCAAGTTCTGTTTCTGCCTCCCAGGGCTTAGTTCCTGATGACTGCCTGGGTCTCCCAAGCCAAGCATCAGCCTCTGCCCCTTGAGGTGCAGGGCAGAGACTGCTTGGCCTGCGGGTCCCCAGGAAGGGGGAGGCAGGGACTCTAGGCTTCTAGCCCTTTCACCTCTCTCCTGCAGCTAACGGCTCCGTGATGTCAATCAGACTTAGGAATCCATGTCTCAGCTGCTTTGGATACCACTGTAGGATGTGGTGACAAGAGGGTTAAAATTCGCAGTGCCCAAACTTCTTTGACAACATACCTCTACCCAACACATAAGGGACAGTCATAAAGCACTGTGATGATGAGGACTAAAAACAGCACAAGGCAAAATAAATCATCCTTTTCTCCCCTGCGCTAAGGTTGTATCTTTCCCCAAAAAGGTTTAAACCTACAGATCGCCTTATCTAAATCTATAAAGCCTTTCCTGAGGCTTGAGTGAGAGGCCTTGACAATTTCCAGCACTGGTGTCCCACTTTAGTTACAATGCAGGTGTTCCTAAAAGAGTAACAAGGAACAGGATGCCCCGGATAACACATTTCTGAGATAACCACATCTGCCAGCTCAGACTCTTTCCTACGCCTTCATTTCTTGTAAAAAACCCCACTCCCTCACCCCGACTATGAGATTCTGCTCTTGGAAACTCGTCTGCTGTCCCTCTTGACAAGGTACTCAGCGAGCTGCATAAAACCTTGCGTTTCCTGTACTCCTTGTCTGCTGGTAAATTCTTTCACCACCCAGCTCAGCAGCCGTCTCTATGTCATCCGGCACGGCACAGGAGTGTGGGTGCTTGGATTAAGTGGATCTCCAAAGGCGATTAATCCAAAGACTTGGACTAAGTGGATTGTCAGCATCCCGCTGAAGCTGAGGCCTAAGCCAATTACCACCCTCACTGAAGGGACTTACAGGGTATAAGATTGGAGCTGACGTTTTATTGAAAATTAATCTCTTTGCTCTTACAAAAGGTGGGAACATGCATTTATTATACATCTTTCCAACACGATCGTAAAAAAAGAGCCTTGGCATCTTGTTTGAACATGTATATATTTCTTTTGTGGTTACAGTAATGCATAACATAATTTAGATTTTGAGAGTACACTTTAAAAAATTCAATGAGTACTTTATGAGTAAGACTGTACTGGATTTAGCAGTGTCTAATTTAGGTTTCATGTACCACAGTAAAAATTAAAAATGAGTAATTCAGCTTGCAATGAAAGATATTTTCATCTCAGTCTTTTATGTTATAGTAACTTAGGCCTTTATTTAAATGAAATTTTAAAGTAAGCTCACTCCAGTACCCAGGTTACTATACTTTAGAATGTAAAGACACTGAAATACAAAATGTGACGAATGTTATTTGTTATGATTAATTACTAAGCTTCCTAGCTATTTTAATAAAGTAAAACTTCATAGTGAAAATAATGTACTAAATATAGTTTTATAAAAGCAGGCTGATAATTCAGTGAGCCAGTTCCCCGTGAGTGAAGCTGGCCCCGCAGTGACAGATTGCTTTTGAAAGCCAGACTGACTGTTGTGGTCCTGCTTTAAAATTGTATTACGGTGGTTTCTGATCATCATGGGTCTTGCTTTAATAATGCAAAAATTCCATTTTTATCAGCTCTTTTAGGGATCCAGAGAGGAATTTCTTTGGCTCTAGTGACATTTAATCCAGCACCACCTGGCCTTTTGTTGCTCTTATGCACCAAGACGGTCTTATTGTATCATCCACCGCTGTGTTGCAGAGGGCTTTATCTAGGAGTGGTCAGTGGAGGACACCGTCATAGTGTTCAGTGCCTATTTTCCTCCCAAGTAGAAGGTACTTTCCAGGAATATTGGAGAAATTACAATGCTCATCACAATAGCCCATGTTGAAAGTAAATCCAGAGGCCCATGATATGACTAAGCTTCGGGTCTCTTTAAGAATTTGTAATGTTCTTCTGTAAAATTGTTGGAAGTCAAGTGCAAACCTAGACCAAGTAAACGTTTTGCTAAGGTATCAATTAAAGTTTTAATTACCCCAGAATAGTAAGTCAGAGTGCCAAAAGTGATCTGAATCACAGTATTGATTGTTACCACCTAAGGAATTTGTTTGGAGTTGATGAACATAGGTTCAAAGGCTCGAAGGACAGGCCACAGATTAACCTAACTTTCTGAAAGTGGTAGAAAGAAACCAGCCCTCAGATTTGGTAAGAACAACCAAATCAACACCACCAGCTTTACATTATCAATGATGACCCATGTGATACTCATGAAGGAACGAATATGAAACTCCAATAGGAGGCTAGCAAATATTCCAAGCTAGGGATTCTTTACCGCTCTGCAATGGTTAAAGGTGCTCTTTGGGGAAAAGTCATGAGTAGCCACAGTCATTGAGTGGTTGACACAGCTGCCAAAGGAATATGCCCCAAATATGCCCCAATTCCATGCCACGCATTTGCCTAAGTGACGTGCAAACATCTGGGTGAGAACCAGGTTTCATCTAGGAGTTTTTGTCTAGGTATTTGTCAGCATCTTCCGGTACTGCTGAGCTAGGGCTGATGGGAACACACCTCCTGTGCAAACTATTTCCCCGTGAGACGATGGCTTGGCTCAGTTTGCTGGATAATTCGTCTTTTAGAAACGCTACGAGTCCTGCTGGACAGCAGCACCATTTTCAGACCCGGTGCTTCAGCACAGTTTCGCTGTGCACAGTTGATCCCAGGATACAGCTTAGCAAGAGACGCCACCGGGACTGTTCCTCAAGTTGTGGATTCCATGTGGAACTTCTGTCCTCTGCTTAGGTGACATCCACAAAACCCTTACGCCCTGAAGCTTAGGAAACGAAGGTCAGAGCATGTTTTCTAGTGGTTAAACAAAATTTGAAACACCTGCATACTCCTCAAACTTTGTCTAAATGGCTATGCATTTCAAAATTTGTGGCTGCCTTGGGAACAGAGAACAGCGACACCTGCTCAGGACATCCATCTCTCTAGGTGAGGCTCCTGTGAGGAGGAGCACTAAGGTTCTTTGCCCCCTTTCCAAGATGACAGTTTCAGGAAGCCCTGGAACAAACAGCCTTTTTATTGTGGTGGGAGTTGGCTTAGGCCCAGGGTGGTGGCAGCGGCACGGGTTTGTATCTAAAACCCATGGCCGGCCTTGGGCTCAGTCATTACCTCTAAATGAATATCGCAAAGGGAAGTAAGGTGACAAACGGCCAAAGGTCTCACCGTGTTTGCTACACTGTCCTCCTGCTTCTCATCCGACATGCCACTAGATATGACACTGTGTTTATTGCGCTCACTCTCTGCATCGGGACTGTTGGGGTGTTCTGTGGGGGCCTCGGATTCGCGGTGTTCTGATGAGACTAGGGCTCCCATGTGACCCATGTGACTAGTGTGTAGTCCCCTCTGGCTGCCAGGACAGCACTGCAGACCGGGTAGCTTCAATACCAGCTATTCATCACCTCGCCATTCTGGGGGTCAGGTGTAGACAGGGCTGGCTCATCCTTGGGCCTCTTCTCTCTGTGGCTCGAGGTGGCCGTTTTCTTCCCAAGTCCTCCCTAGAACTCCTTCTGTGCCTGGGTTCTAATTTCCTCTTCTTATGAGGAAAACAATCGCATTGAATCGGGACCACTCCCGGTGACCTCATTTTGCCTCAAACACGCCTTTTAAAGCTCTGCTTCCAAATACAGTCACGTCCTGAGGTATGGGGTCCAGAACTCCTACATACTAATTTGGGGGGAGGGATTCATCCCATAACAACTAGATTCCAAGATGGGCGTGTGGAAACCGTGATCACTGTGCCAGTGCCTAAATCTCCCTGAGAAGGGCCCCCGTTTCACTGGTAGATAGAGTGGCTCCTTTTGGGGGTTTATTCTACAAGGGGATACACACGGGGACTGAGAAGGATTACGAGTTGATACACATCCACACAAGTGTATGGTACACGTATTGTTCTCACCTCCTTCCTGGAATTTACCTACAGGAAGTGTTTTAAGGTGATGACTGTGATGATGACAACGATGATGATAATTGGCAGCACTGGGAATTGAACCTAGAGCCTTTGCACTGAGCGACACCCCTAGCCCTTTGTTCACTTATTTATTTTTAATTTTGAGACAAGTTCTTGCTAAATTGATAAGTTGTCCCGGTTGTAATCAAACTTGTGACTCCCCAGGCTTAGCCACCCAGAGGGGTTCCATGTGCGCACCCCCAGAGCTGGCTATTAAGATAACCTTAAAGTTTCTTCTAGCTTGGTGTTTGTTCTGGAGAAAAAAAATCTGTGGCTATGAGAATGAAAATCACATGGATTCCCAGAGGGACAAAGAGGGTAGAATTTCAGAGTGAGATAACATGGCCTGTTTCTTTGCATGTGAATTTATTTTTCAGGGAGTTATCTGATGCTTTCCCATTAAAGATGGAGGGAAGGCCACTTTTTAAGGACGCGTCAGATGGATCCCACGACAACTGGTTTGTCAGAATCAGTATCTTGCTCTCTGTGTAACCTTAATGTCAAAATTGTGACCTAGAGGGCTGGGGCAGAGACAGTACAAGATGGGTGCTGCAGTTAGGCACGCTTTGGGTGTGTCCCCCAAGAGCTCATGTGTGGGCCACTTAGTCCGCAGAGTGGCAGTGTTGGGAGGCCGTGGAACTCTAATAAGCCAGGCTTCGTTTCAAGGTGATTAGGTCCCAGGGGTGCTGCTCTTTCGAGTTCTTATGGGGCCCTGCTAGTTCCCTGTTAGAGTGAGTCGTTATAAAAGCGAGCCTGAGCAGGCACTGTGGCACATTCTTGTAATCCCAGCTCTCTGGGAGGTTGAGGCAGGAAGACCATAAGTTGGAATCCACCCTGGGCAATTTAGTGACTTAGCAAGACTCTGTCTCAAAATAAAAAATAAACAAGGCCTGGGAATATAGCTCAGGGTGTAGGTCCTAAGTTCAATCCCCGGTGATGGGAAGTCAAAGGGACACAGGAGTGATAATGGGCTACATCAGAATTAATGAAAGAATGATGTATGCATTCATCCTGGTAAAGGTACATGGCTGAAGAAATAAATAATTGGTGGAGAAAGGACAAGTCTTTCTTAAAGAGAACCCCAATTTATATATATAGACTCTTTCCGTCCTCCTGATGCTTCCAAACAAGAGAGAGTGAAAAAGGAAAAATAGTAACTTAGCAGTGGTGAAACCCCGCAGACATCACCTTAACCAGGAGATCAAGGTTAACTTTGCCGGTCATGCTGATGGCCTGGAGCACTTAATGTGGCAACACGACAAGAAACTGTCCTACCTGTGTGATGCTCTTGTCAAAAAGCCACAACCCCAGTCTTATAGTGGGAAAGCATCAGAAGAAACAAACTCCAGGGGCATTGTACACTCATAACTCTTGGAAGTTTTCAAGGTCATGAAAACAAGGAAGGACTGAGAAACTGTCTTAGGCCAGAGGAGACCAGGGAGAGGGATGTGTAAATTCAAAGTGGAACCGTAGACTGGATCCTGGACCAAAAAGGTGCATTACTGGCGAAGTTAGTGAAGTCAGCTTAGAGCGCCTAGTCTAATCGATGGTGTTGTAATAGTGTGTATTTCTTGCTTTTGCCAAAGGCACTGTGGTTGTGTATGATATTAACATTCGGGGAGGGAACACAGCATATTCGAGAATCTCTGAACTATCTTTGCAACTTTTTACTTTGTAAATAATTTTTTTCTCCAAAATAAAAAGTGTAATTAAAAAATCATAATAATTTCCTAATCAATCCAATGCAGTCCCAGGTATACATTTCTCAAAGGCTAAGTTCAGAAGCATTCTCTAGTTCTGAGTACACCAGAAAACCCTTTAAGCCGGCAGCACAAGCGTATAACCAAGGCTTGCTAGAAGGTCATCAAATGCTCGAGGTGAATTTTCAAACCTTTTAAGTTCTGCTTTGTTTTGTTTTTCTTTGTCATTTTGAGGAGTGAACTCAGGGCCTCACCCTTGTGCCAGAGAATTGCTCTACTACGGAGCTACTCCCCAGCCCTCAAGACTATTTTTAAAATGGCACAAAATATTCCAAAAGATCTCTATCCGTTGGCAGTAGTTTTGAGAATGTAAAGAGCTGAATGGTCCTAATCATCTCCTCTGAGTGGGCCTGCCTGGAACATAGGATGACCTTGCTGGGGGCCCCTCCAAGGACTCTAGAACTAAATGTATGCACTGGGACCAAACCTTTACGTTAATATTATTACATTTTTTTGTATTGTGAGTTTAGAACTCAATTCTACAAGTATGACCTAGTGCAGGTCATACCGTAGGAATGATAATGTCACACACTCAGCTGCTACATTGGTTTTTGTTTGTTTGTTGAGACAGAGTCTCGCTATGTAGTTCAGGCTGGCCTTGAACTCGCTGTGTAACCCAGTGCTGGGATTACAGGGGTCTGTCATCAAGTCTGGCTCTGCAGCTAGATTGTTCCTGCCATCACCACACTGTACACTGCACACTGCAATTTTAAGTACAGAGCACTTTTTATGCTGCACTAAGAAATAGAATGAATCATTTTGTACATTGCAGAATACTAGTTTAGTATTTTAACTACCAACTTTTCTAGACATAACTGAGTACCAAGGTTTCACAGCTTAGGCAAATCTACAATCCCTTTTCTTTAAGGGTTGAAAATACTTATCATTCTACAGCAAAGTGTATTTATGCATCTTTTGTTAAAAAATGTTAGCTTCTATTAATTCAGAGCTACAAGGAGCTATCTTCTTAAAGTGTTATGTTTATTGTTTTGGATTTGATTGGTAAAAACAAAATGTGTGCGGGGTACTTAATTTTCTCTATCATGTTCTTTATTCATGCTTTATATTCGTTATGTGAGAATAAATGATTTATCACAGATGTTTGTCTTAGTCACTTTTCTCATCCCTGGGACAAAATACCTGCCACCTGCAATTAAAAGAAGACAGGTTCATTTTAGCTCCGTTTGCAGAGGTTTCAGTTCATAGTCAGCTGGCTGCAAGGCAGGATGGCACGGCAGAGGGATGTGGCGGAGAAGAGCGGCTCATGACATGGTGGACAGGAAGCAGAGAGCCAAGGGAAGCAGTGGGAAGGGAGATGCACCTTTCCTGGCCACGCTGCCACTGACGCACCTCTCGGGACTGGCCCCACCTCTATCAGCAAGTCAGCTAACTATCAGCCTCTTTAATCCAATCACCTTCCAAACATCCAGTCTATGACCTTGCAAGACTTTAGGAGACAACTAGATATAAACCGTAACAGTGTTACAGCTCATTGTCTCTCAATTTTACGTTCTTAAGAAAAACTGAAGTTGGAGTTAGTAGTGCATGCCTGCAATCCCAGCATTCTGGAAGGCTGAGACAGGTGGGTCCATCAAAAGTCTGAGCCCAACCTGGACAATTTAGGGACTTAGTGAGACCCTGTCTTTAAAAAGAAAAATGCAGGAGCTGAAGTGCTTAAGACTAGGCTACAATTTTTAAAAAGTGATAGTTCAAGTCCAAAACATAGTCATTTCAATACAAATGATAGTAGCCAATAAAACATTATAAATGAGGTAGCTTACATTTTTCTTAGTAGGTCTTTGAAATCTGGTGTTTATTTTACTCTTAGTGTACATGTAAATTGGGATGGGCCGCCTTTCTGGTACTCTGTACCACATAAACTGGGCCGCGTGGCTCGGACATTATCCTGGGGCAGCCTGGTTTCTTTCTTCCTCCCCTGCGAGGGCACTGCGTTGTAAACAACATTCCTAATCTAATCTCTGCTGCAGTGCTGAGTCTTCTGAGTAATTAAGAAAACTTGACAAATCATTTAAACTCTTACCTCACTTTTATGCATTATTTCCTGTTTCTGTTCTCAAAACATGTTGGCAGGTGGCAGGGGGTGCTGAGGACTGAAGCTGGAGCCTTTGCCCTGAGCTCCATCCCCAGCCTCCTCTTTTTTTATTTCTTTGAGACAAGGTGTCTCTTATGTAGCTAAATTGCCCAGGCTGGGCTCAAACTTGTGATCTTCCTGCCTCAGCCTCTCAGAGAGCTGGGATTACAGGTGTGTGCCACAATTCCCAGATAAACCACACTTTTTTTTTTTTTAAATCTGGGCTCAATTTTTCTTAATAATGCCTAGGAAATGCAGCAAGAAGAAACTGATATGCATTACTCTTTGGTTTGTACAACCATTTCCTTCAGAACAGCAAGCTTGGGTGGGCAAGTAGCTTACTTTCTAAGATCCTGCATGTGAGTCCTTTATCAATCGCTGGCTTGGCTGCAGACTCTCTTTTCTTGAGTTTACATCTCAACTGATGAACCATGATCGCATACGCTGGATTTATTTATTTATTTATTTATTTAAAAGAGGATGTAACCAAGGAAAATAAAACAGAATAACACCAATCAGAACAAACCAGAGTAAGTGATGCAGGACTTCACAACATTACAAAACCAACAATAGTTACCATAATGCCTTTTGTTGTCTTCAAAACAGCTGCAGATACTTTCAGACATAGTAAAAATCAAACAGAACAGAATAGAATAGAAACAGTAAAAACAAAACAATGGATACAATAAAGAACTTCAAAACAAGACAATAGTAAGTTCAAAATAGCTACCATATATATTTTACTATCTTTGAAATAGCTGCTCATGCCACCGGATATAACATAATCAAACAGAGCAAAAGAGAATAAAGCCCAACCCAACAGAACAATGAACAATGTAGGACTTCAGAGCAAGACTATAGGGGATCAACAATGGCTACCACCCTCAGAAGGAGACCCCCACCCAATGCTGCATACCGCTACCTTCTGAACAGATGATCAGACCACTGGCCCTAGACCTGCAAGGTCAGTGAAACACCAAAGCACCACAGGTATCCAGTTGCTTTTCACCTTAATAGCTACCATCAGAGCCTGTGTTTCTCCGTTGGCCGGTTGTTTAGTGGGGGAGGGGTTGGCACTTCTTGTTTGCTAGCCCATGAGCTGGAAGGAGCTGGGACCTAGCTGTCCCCCTGCCAGTGGTGGCCTGCTCATGATGCTGGTTGGACAGGGCGGGGCTTGTTCTCTCCCCCTACAGTCCACAATGGTGCTGACCCCTATGCCAGTTTTATTATGGCACACCATTTCTAAATAGGACTCTCTGATAAAGGACAGTGCTAGCTGCTGTAACAAACATCCTCAAGTTTCCAGGGTTTTACACCATCATTTGGAGTTCATTCTTGCTGTGTAACAATCTGGTTGGTGGTGGTCAGTTACCTTCTCTCTTGAGATCAATAGTCCTCCTACCCCTGCCTTGCCATTCTCTGCTTATGGCCAGTAGACATGGCCAGAGAGTCTAGAGGAAGCTTTAGTGCTCTTTGAAAGCTTTAACCTGAAGGTGCACACATTGCCCTGCTCATTCATCAGCTAGAAGTCAGCTACACAACCACAGGAAGCCTGGGAAACAGAATCCATGTGCCAGGAAGAGAGGCAAAAGATGGATTTCCTTGCAAGCAGATGTTCTTGCTATGGTGTTTCTAAGAGTGCCCTGTAACTTTGCTGTTTTATGCAATTCCTTGTTTGGTGTTTCATATCAAGGTTAGGTTACAGTATGGTAGTTATAAAGGGATAGAAATTGGGAGGTACACTGGGTATAGTAGTGTGTGCCTGTAATTTCAGCACTTGGGAGGCTGAAGCAGGAGGATCATTGTGAGTTTGAGAGCAACCTGAGCTACAAAGTGAGTTCAAGGCCAGACTTAACTGCATAGTGAGACCCTGTCTCAAAAAGACAAAAAAAAAATTGTACTCCTATGCTTTCTTGGAAAAAACTTTGCTAGTCCTTAAATGATTGGTAGATCATTTTTCCTATTAAAGTTCAGGCTGCTTCTTTGGTTGAGTTTGGTAGCTGGTTAGGGGATGATTCAGTTTTCTATCTCATGTCCGTTTTTGTGGGCTCCACTTTGACTCATTCACAGCCCAGCTATGCCGGGACAGTGGCGTGTGTTGCTGAGAGACCAAAGAAAATACCCATCAGTGGCTTGTGAAAGGCGGGATTTATTAAGACTTACTAACAGGCACTGACAGGGATAGGTTTACTGGTATTCGCTAACAGGGGAGGGTCCATAAGATGCTAACGGTGCTTAACGGTGCTACTGAGAAAGTACATATAATCTTCAAAGCATTGCTTGGCAGAACCCCAAAGGGGGTGAGTATCCAGCAACAGCACCGCTTGGTGAAATTCACAAGTGACATGCACTCAGAATCAGCCTCACTCAGCAAGCCCACGAGGCATCCAGTGGTGATGGGCTGGACAAGCACTGGCCAGAAAGTAGTAGTAGTGTCTGGCTGGATTACAGGAAGCCATAGTGCTCTCTGTTCTGCACCCGGTTATATGGTGGTGGTGGTGGAGTGTGTCTCGTAAATTAGGTCACATGGCAGCGACATCGTGAGCCTGCCTGGTTCCAGCATATGCTCAGCATTGCAAAGAGCAGTGCACTCAGCACCCAGGTAGTGAGGCAGTTTCTGCAGATGACACTAGTTGTCCAATCCCCAATGTCCTTCAGACCGCATCTATCTGGACAATTCAGTTACTGGCAGCTTCCAACATCCCCTTGGCTTGGGAATCTAAAGGAGAAGTTTCAGGGACATAGTGCAGAATGCCCTCGTTTTTCTTGGAGAGGATACAACTTTTTAAAAAGGAATCAATCCAATTCAACCAGTTTAGCAAACTGAGTAAATTTTTTCACAATACATTGTCTCTATCTTTATTATTTCTGCAGCATTGACAGTTGTGTTCCCTTTTTTATTTCTAATAGTATTTATCTATCATTCTTAAGAAGTTATTTGAGGATATTTTCCAGTAAAACAAGAGGGTAAATAAAGAAAGGAGTAAACATGGAAACTAGATTTCACTGTTGGAGAGCAGGGCGAGAGAGTTCAGGGAGTCAATCACTAAGAGAAAAGGACCAAGAGTCTCCATCAAGGGGGAAAAAAGAGGGATGTGTGCAGAATTGGAGAAACTACAGAATGGAGAATATGGCTAAAACATTGGGAAAGAACTTGAGGATATAAAGACAAATAGTTACATTAAAAGGGAAGGGAAATTAGAAAAGAAAAATCTGCCAGTGAGTGCATAGGCTAACATAAAATGGGGCATAATTTTAAGGAGCCAATGAACTGTAACAACGGAGAATCTGTTTGTCCTTCATGGTAGAGCTCTCCTTCAAGTAGCTTGGTGTTATGGCCCACCATGGGACAATATTTGCATAATATATTAATGAAAATTTTTTTTATTGGTTTCAACTTTTAGGGTTATAGGAATTAGAAATTCAAATATGAAGGACAGAGGTGAAATTTAATAAGCCTTGAAAAATATAAACAAGTGAGAAGGCAGCTGTCATCATTAGCATACATCTTTGTACGTGTGTCTGTATTTCCTTAGGATCAGTTCCAAGGGGCAAGGGGGCTGCACATCTGGGTGTGCATGTGTATGATTAATTTACTACCCAATTGCCCTCTGGAAAAGCGTAGCAGTTTAAACTCTCCCCATCTGCTTCCCTGATCCCATTTGCTTCCGAGCTCACAGGAAGTTCTTAGATTTCTGGTCCCTTTTATGGGGTCTTTCTCCATTGCCTGGTCTGGCTACTGCTGTTTCCCCATCACTAAACTATTTGTTGGATCATTGCAAAAAGAAGTTTTCACACTGGTGGGGAGGTAAGGCCTGTGCTCTCAAATTATCATCTTGAAACTAGGAGTCTCCCAGTAGATTTTTTTTTTAAGAGAAAAAAAGACCCAGAAAAGAAAAACAAAAAGCAAAAGAGACAGACAAACAACAACAACAAACCCAAAACAATAACAATATAGGCTTTCAAAACAAGATGACAGGAATTTAACAATGGTTGTAATATTGCATATTGTTATCTTCAAAAGGGTTGCTTAGATTACCAGATATAGACATGCATAATTGATGAGTATTAACTGTTCTTTTCCAAGAATTAATAGAATTAGTAGTACAGTCATCTTAGCTATCTTATGTATATGTATGAATGTCTTTTTCCTTTTCCCTTCCTTGTTTCCTCCTTCCCCCATCCCAGTTACTTTTCCCCTTTGAGCAGTTCCTTACCCTTACACAGTATTTATTGTAGATTTTGGATCTTATTTGCTTTTTCAGTTTCTTACAGTAGGGAGACAATCTGGTAATTACACATGTGAGTTTGATTTATTTCACTTATGAGTATGGTCTCAAGTCGCATACATTTACTTATAAAAGCCTCGATGCAATCTTTCTTTATAGCTGAGTAGTACTCCATTGAAGAAAAATACCACATCTTTTTTACCCATTCTTCAATTGATGGGCATTTGGGTTTTTTTCAAAATTTGTCTATTACAATTGCGCTGCTATAAACATGGGTACACATATATCACTGCGGTATGATGTGTTCAATTCTTATTTTTAAAATACAATTTTTTTCATGAACATTAAAATTGTGCACCCTGACTGTAGAAACAGAGTGGGGAGGAGAAAATGCATGGTGCCTACCAACTTTCGCACAGGTGTGGAAGATCTGGGAACACTGGCCGGGCCTTGGGCATCTCACCTACTACGACTGAGAAACACAAAAGAAACAGCCTCTTTCCCCTTGGTTGCTGCCTGGATTAAGAGAAAAAGATCATTGGGTTTACTTTGTAGTTTTCCCAAAGAAAGCGGCAAGGTTTTATCCAGGTGTCTGTGTGTCGTAAAGAGTGCGTTCATCCTTTGTCCGCCTCCCTCTCTCCCTTCCCCCTCCTTTCCTTCCTTCTTTTTTTCTTTTTCTCTTTTCTTTTTTCTTCAGTACTGGGGATTGAAACAAGGGCCTTCACACTGAGCTACGGTGCCAGCCTCCTGCCCCCCCGCCTTTTTTTTCTTCGTATTTTGAGATAGTTTTGCTAAGTTGCTAAATTGCCCAGGCTCAGCTTAAACTTGTGATCCCCCTTCCTCAACCTCCCGAGTGCTGGGGTTATGGGCCTGCAGCCCTACCCTGTCTCTCTCGCTGCCTTTACCGTCCTTCTCTGGCCTCAACTGCTGCCCCCAACAATGAGTCGCTGGCCCAGAGCCCCGCCACCCAGGCCTGCTCTTCTCCTTTATGCAGCGAGACCATTCAGCTGGCTAACTCTGAACGGTTAATGACTTCAAATTTTACCTGAAACGCATGTTACATTGGTGCCACTTGACTGACCACCACATGCAGGACCTGGAAGGCGGGTGCCTCAGAAACCTGCATTGCACCAGACCACCCATCCCGGGACCATCAAGGTCCCAGTGAATCAGCTTGTCTCTGTCATGTTATGATATTTTATTGCTGGAAATCAGAAGGCCTCCCATTATTCAGTCAGACCAAATCTAGGTATGCTCAGAGGTATTTCGTAGATGTGGTTAACATCTACAGTCGCTTGAGTTTGTTTACCTTTTTATTTTGCAGTGTTGGGGATCAAACCTGGAGCCTTGTGCATGTTGGGCGAGCACTGTACCACTGAGCTGTGCTCCCAGCCCTACAGTTAGTTAACTTTAAATAAAGGAGAGCGCCCCGATAATATGTGGGCCTCATCCAATCAGTTGAAGGCCTTAAAGAAAACCGGTTTCCCTGGAGAAGAAGAAATCTAGTCTCAAGACTGAAAGATCCACCCTGCCTGGGGCTCCAGGTTAGTGGCCTGTTTCACAGATTTTGGGCTTGCTAGCCACACAAGTGTGTGAGCCAGTTCCTTAAAATAAATTTAGTCACACACTCGTGTATGTCACATATATTTCCTATAGGTTCTCTGTGTGTGCAAGTGTGTGCATGTGCACACCTCCCACTAGTTCTATTTCTCTGGGGATCCCTGACTGATACACCCTGGGTGTTTATTCTAATTACACAAATAAGGCGAGTTTATTGTAGAAAACTGGAAATTACAAACAAACCAAAAATAAATCTTAGGGCAATCTGACTACCCCACAATCATCATATAATTTTGTAAGAGGTACATGTAGGTATACATATTTGAAATAGGTCTGTTTTATACATTTTTATAAAGTAGATTTTTCATTTATGTAATTATGCCAGACAGTACAGAACTGCGATACAGTTTTGGACTATGCTACAATTTATTCAACTGTTTCCTTTCTGTTGGAATGTTTTGTTGTTTCTGTAGTTTCAAGGTCATGAACAACACCATGAAAGATCCTGTGAAGCACATTCTTGCTTGCGTGTCTTTGCTCCTTTGTCTACTGTTTCTCCAGGATGCTTTCTTCTGGTGTCCCTCTTAGTTCCCATGCTCTCATGCAAGCCCACAAGAGCATATTTTCTTCAGAATAAGACTTTCCATGGACTATTAACTTCTTTTAATAGATTTCATGAATTGCTAAAGGCAGAAAGACCTTACATGTTCGGTTGAATTTCATCATCTTTCAGAAAAATGGTGGCCAAGAAAGCAAAAGTAATTTCCCCAACATAGGCTGTCAGCTGATCGATCAAGGCCTAGAAGACAACTCTCAGGTGCTTTCAGATGAGCAGGTTCTACTCTGCTTGATTGCTGGGTTTTGTCTCTGGAAAGCACTAACTCTATCCAGGTGATAGCCCTCAGCTTATCAAAGTCAACATTCAGATTCAACACTCATAATCCTATAAATGCCTATCCCACACCATCTTGTCCCTTCAAAGCCAGCCCAGTGACAGATAAGAGAAAATGGTGAATCTTCAATTTCTTTCGGATTGAACTTTTGATCAGTGAATAATCCTGCAGGCAAGATAGATGGCTGCTACTAAACCTGTGTTTGGGGAAATTCAACTGTGAAGTGGTAGTAATTATTCACAGCACTAAAATGTCTCTTATTGCATTATAAAAGTAATACGTGATCTTCGAACTGGGTATTTGGAATAGTAGGGAGAAAAACTATAGTCATGTTACTCAAAGATGGAAACTGTTTATGTTTTTTGGGAATTTACTTTCAGGCCTTTGGACTTGCAGTTCTTATATTACAAAGTTATAATTTATACACACTGTTTGCCCTAACATCACATTATAAACATTGCCCATGTTATTGCATAGCTTTAATAGATACACTTTTAATGACTACATAGTATGCCACCATATTAACGTGTGAGTTACCTGATTAGCTTGAGAGACACGTTGAGGATTAGTGAAGCACGTTTCTGGGCGTGTCTGGGTGGGTCATGGGGGTGTGACACTGGGGACTGCATCTGGTCACTGGTCCCTTTCTCTCTGACACTCTCTTCCCCTGTTCTCTGCTTGTGGCCTCCATGAAGTGAGCAACTTTCTTCCCACGCACCCTTGCACTATGTTTCTCTCCTGGAGCCAGCTGAGCATGGACTGAAACCTCTGAAACTATGAGCCGAAACAAATCCTTCTGTCTTCCAGTTGTGTATGTCAAATATTTTGTCCCATCAACAGAAAACTGACTAATATAGAAAATATTACTGACCACATGACTGCTTCTGCTTGTTGGTTGTAGAATAGCCCTTTAGTAGGACACACTTCTTACATGAAAATGTTGTGAGGGAAAATTTCAGATGAATACGGTCAGTGTTTACTGTAGCCCTTGGTTCCCTTGGGATAAAGATAGGGACAGGGGCAGGTTCCTCTCAAGTAGCCATAGGATGGAAATTCTGGGAATGGTATTTCAGGTTAATGAATACTGGTATGTCCAGGCTGTCCTTCAACTTAATAGCTAATAGCCAGAAATAAGATAATCAGGATAATTCTAACCTGACAACAATCTTAAAAGGCTTAAGTACTCTTTGAGGGAAGGACTCTTAACATACTGGTATTTGCTTAATCAAAGTCTTTGAAACTGATCATTCCTTCTGTACATTGAATTTGCCCTACTCCTTAGAGGCTGATCAAGACCTTCCTACCCTGTCCTGTTTTACTGAATCATGTAGGTCCTGGGCCCATACACAGATGGGACCTGGGAACATGCATTCTTAACCAGCATCCCAGTGTATTTGATGCAAGTGGATGTGGCCCCTACTCCCAGGGACATACACTGCTTGATAATGGGCCAGGTGGGTGTGTACGGACCCATCCATTCAACTCTACTCATCAGAGAATTGCTTCCCTGAGGCTTTAGCAGCGAGTGGTAAATCAGTCCAGTTTCTCCCATGTAAATATTATTTATCCTTCATCTGAATGTGCATTTTCTATCAAGATTAGGTTGAAAATGATACCAAAGATGTTTACTGGCTATTTTTTTCTATGGCAGATATAAATTTTTAATTTAAAAAAATTGACTGTATTGAAAGGGGAGGTTTAGACTTTTTATTTCACAAAATTAGTGATAATTTTCCTTGCATCAGAATCTATTCAAGCAGTGATTATGCTTTCACTACATCTGTCTCACAGTGGTTCACAGGGTGAATATCAGTCTTTACACTGAGTCCCCAAATGACATAAGCACGACAGAGCTTGTAGTTAAGAACAACCAGGCAAGGCCATGCAGGAGCATTGTCCAAATTAGACTGGTTTGTCTTTTTCGGTTGCAGCACTGGGGATATGAAATTTCACCTATCAGGGTCTTACTAATAGGTCTGGACAAATGGATTAAAATAACCATCATTAAGAAAAAATGGACACAAAAATAGAAAAACAACCCAATTTTAAAAATCGGCAAGGGCTAGAGATGCAGTTCATGGGTAGAATGCTTGG